>CM050165.1:272002539-272294224 GCA_027410445.1 Discoglossus pictus | reverse complement strand
ATTTTTGGAACAGGCAGATGGAAAAAGATGCTTGGTCAGACCTCCTACTTCTAATTTGGGGCACTGCATGACAATCAAAGGTGCCACCAGATAGGAGTGTTGTATTAAGTTGTACTACTCATTCCTAACAGTTTAATACCTTTTACGTCACCTATCAGGAGACGTGTATATGGCATGGATTTTTGGAACAGGGAGATGGAAAAAGATGCTTGGTCGGACCTCCTACTTCTAATTTGGGACACTGCACGTGCAATCAAAGGTGCCACCAGATAGGAGTGGTGTATTAAGTAGTACTACTATTTCCTATCAGTTTAATACCTGTTACGTCACCTATCAGGGGACGTGTATATGGCATGGATTTTTGGAACAGGGAGATGGAAAAAGATGCTTGGTCAAACCTCCTACTTCGATTTTTGGGCACTGCACGTGCAATCTAAGGTGCCACCAGATAGGAGTGGTGTATTAAGTTGTACTACTCATTCCTATCAGTTTAATACCTATCAGGAGACGTGTATATGGCATGGATTTTTGGAACAGGCAGATGGAAAAAGATGCTTGGTCGGACCTCCTACTTCTAATTTGGGGCACTGCACGTGCAATCTAAGGTGCCACCAGATAGGAGTGGTGTATTAAGTTGTACTACTCATTCCTATCAGTTTAATACTTGTTACGTTACCTATCAGGGCACGTGTATATGGCATGGATTTTTGGAATAGGGAGATGAAAGAAGATGCTTGGTCGGACCTCCTACTTCTAATTTGGGGCACTGAACGTGCAATCTAAGGTGCCACCAGATAGGAGAAATGTATTAAGTTGTACTACTCATTCCTATCAGTGTAATACCTGTTACGTCACCTATCAGGGGACATGTATATGGCATGGATTTTTGGAACAGGGAGATGGAAAAAGATGCTTGGTCGGACCTCCTACTTCTAATTTGGGGCACTGCACGTGCAATCTAAGGTGCCACCAGATAGGAGTGGTGTATTAAGTTGTACTACTCATTCCTAACAGTTTAATACCTGTTACGTCACCTATCAGGGGACGTGTATATGGCATGGATTTTTGGAACAGGGAGATGGAAAAAGATGCTTGGTCGGACCTCCTACTTCTAATTTGGGGCACTGCACGTGCAATCTAAGGTGCCACCAGATAGGAGAAATGTATTAAGTTGTACTACTCATTCCTATCAGTTTAATACCTGTTACGATACCTATCAGGGGACGTGTATATGGCATGGATTTTTGGAACAGGCAGATGGAAAAAGATGCTTGGTCGGACCTCCTACTTCTAATTTGGGGCACTGCACGTGCAATCAAAGGTGCCACCAGATAGGAGTGTTGTATTAAGTAGTACTACTATTTCCTATCAGTGTAATACCTGTTACGTCACCTATCAGGGGACGTGTATATGGCATGGATTTTTGGAACAGGGAGATGGAAAAAGATGCTTGGTCGGACCTCTTACTTCGAATTTGGGGCACTGCACGTGCAATCTAAGGTGCCACCAGAAAGGAGTGGTGTATTAAGTTGAACTACTCATTTCTATCAGTTTAATACCTTTTACGTTACCTATCAGGGGACATGTATATGGCATGGATTTTTGGAACAGGGAGATGGAAAAAGATGCTTGGTCGGACCTCTTACTTCGAATTTGGGGCACTGCACGTGCAATCTACGGTGCCACCAGATAGGAGTGGTGTATTAAGTTGTACTACTCATTCCTATCAGTTTAATACCTATCAGGAGACGTGTATATGGCATGGATTTTTGGAACAGGCAGATGGAAAAAGATGCTTGGTCGGACCTCCTACTTCTAATTTGGGGCACTGCACGTGCAATCTAAGGTGCCACCAGATAGGAGTGGTTTATTAAGTTGTACTACTCATTCCTATCAGTTTAATACTTGTTACGTTACCTATCAGGGCACGTGTATATGGCATGGATTTTTGGAATAGGGAGATGAAAGAAGATGCTTGGTCGGACCTCCTACTTCTAATTTGGGGCACTGAACGTGCAATCTAAGGTGCCACCAGATAGGAGAAATGTATTAAGTTGTACTACTCATTCCTATCAGTGTAATACCTGTTACGTCACCTATCAGGGGACGTGTATATGGCATGGATTTTTGGAACAGGGAGATGGAAAAAGATGCTTGGTCGGACCTCCTACTTCTAATTTGGGGCACTGCACGTGCAATCTAAGGTGCCACCAGATAGGAGTGGTGTATTAAGTTGTACTACTCATTCCTAACAGTTTAATACCTTTTACGTCACCTATCAGGGGACGTGTATATGGCATGGATTTTTGGAACAGGCAGATGGAAAAAGATGCTTGGTCGGACCTCCTACTTCTAATTTGGGGCACTGCACGTGCAATCTAAGGTGCCACCAGATAGGAGTGGTGTATTAAGTTGTACTACTCATTCCTATCAGTTTAATACTTGTTACGTTACCTATCAGGGCACGTGTATATGGCATGGATTTTTGGAATAGGGAGATGAAAGAAGATGCTTGGTCGGACCTCCTACTTCTAATTTGGGGCACTGAACGTGCAATCTAAGGTGCCACCAGATAGGAGAAATGTATTAAGTTGTACTACTCATTCCTATCAGTGTAATACCTGTTACGTCACCTATCAGGGGACATGTATATGGCATGGATTTTTGGAACAGGGAGATGGAAAAAGATGCTTGGTCGGACCTCCTACTTCTAATTTGGGGCACTGCACGTGCAATCTAAGGTGCCACCAGATAGGAGTGGTGTATTAAGTTGTACTACTCATTCCTAACAGTTTAATACCTGTTACGTCACCTATCAGGGGACGTGTATATGGCATGGATTTTTGGAACAGGGAGATGGAAAAAGATGCTTGGTCGGACCTCCTACTTCTAATTTGGGGCACTGCACGTGCAATCTAAGGTGCCACCAGATAGGAGAAATGTATTAAGTTGTACTACTCATTCCTATCAGTTTAATACCTGTTACGATACCTATCAGGGGACGTGTATATGGCATGGATTTTTGGAACAGGCAGATGGAAAAAGATGCTTGGTCGGACCTCCTACTTCTAATTTGGGGCACTGCACGTGCAATCAAAGGTGCCACCAGATAGGAGTGGTGTATTAAGTAGTACTACTATTTCCTATCAGTGTAATACCTGTTACGTCACCTATCAGGGGACGTGTATATGGCATGGATTTTTGGAACAGGGAGATGACAAAAGATGCTTGGTCAAACCTCCTACTTCGATTTTTGGGCACTGCACGTGCAATCTAAGGTGCCACCAGATAGGAGTGGTGTATTAAGTTGTACTACTCATTCCTAACAGTTTAATACCTGTTACGTCACCTATCAGGGGACGTGTATATGGCATGGATTTTTGGAACAGGGAGATGGAAAAAGATGTTTGGTCGGATCTCCTACTTCTAATTTGGGGCACTGCACGTGCAATCAAAGGTGCCACCAGATTTGAGTGTTGTATTAAGTAGTACTACTATTTCCTATCAGTGTAATACCTGTTACGTCACCTATCAGGGGACGTGTATATGGCATGGATTTTTGGAACAGGGAGATGGAAAAAGATGCTTGGTCGGACCTCTTACTTCGAATTTGGGGCACTGCACGTGCAATCTAAGGTGCCACCAGAAAGGAGTGGTGTATTAAGTTGTACTACTCATTTCTATCAGTTTAATACCTGTTACGTTACCTATCAGGGGACATGTATATGGCATGGATTTTTGGAACAGGGAGATGGAAAAAGATGCTTGGTCGGACCTCTTACTTCGAATTTGGGGCACTGCACGTGCAATCTAAGGTGCCACCAGATAGGAGTGGTGTATTAAGTTGTACTACTCATTCCTATCAGTTTAATACCTATCAGGAGACGTGTATATGGCATGGATTTTTGGAACAGGCAGATGAAAAAAGATGCTTGGTCGGACCTCCTACTTCTAATTTGGGGCACTGCACGTGCAATCTAAGGTGCCACCAGATAGGAGTGGTTTATTAAGTTGTACTACTCATTCCTA
This sequence comes from Discoglossus pictus, assembly GCA_027410445.1. Taxonomy (NCBI): domain Eukaryota; kingdom Metazoa; phylum Chordata; class Amphibia; order Anura; family Alytidae; genus Discoglossus; species Discoglossus pictus. The sequence continues at coordinate 272,290,195 of CM050165.1, read as the reverse complement.
TCAGTTTAATACTTGTTACGTTACCTATCAGGGCACGTGTATATGGCATGGATTTTTGGAATAGGGAGATGAAAGAAGATGCTTGGTCGGACCTCCTACTTCTAATTTGGGGCACTGAACGTGCAATCTAAGGTGCCACCAGATAGGAGAAATGTATTAAGTTGTACTACTCATTCCTATCAGTTTAATACCTGTTACGTCACCTATCAGGGGACGTGTATATGGCATGGATTTTTGGAACAGGGAGATGGAAAAAGATGCTTGGTCGGACCTCCTACTTCTAATTTGGGGGCACTGCACGTGCAATCTAAGGTGCCACCAGATAGGAGTGGTGTATTAAGTTGTACTACTCATTCCTAACAGTTTAATACCTTTTACGTCACCTATCAGGAGACGTGTATATGGCATGGATTTTTGGAACAGGGAGATGAAAAAAGATGCTTGGTCGGACCTCCTACTTCGAATTTGGGGCACTGCACGTGCAATCTAAGGTGCCACCAGATAGGAGTGGTGTATTAAGTTGTACTACTCATTCCTAACAGTTTAATACCTTTTACGTCACCTATCAGGAGACGTGTATATGGCATGGATTTTTGGAACAGGCAGATGGAAAAAGATGCTTGGTCGGACCTCCTACTTCTAATTTGGGGCACTGCACGTGCAATCTAAGGTGCCACCAGATAGGAGTGGTGTATTAAGTTGTACTACTCATTCCTATCAGTTTAATACTTGTTACGTTACCTATCAGGGCACGTGTATATGGCATGGATTTTTGGAATAGGGAGATGAAAGAAGATGCTTGGTCGGACCTCCTACTTCTAATTTGGGACACTGAACGTGCAATCTAAGGTGCCACCAGATAGGAGAAATGTATTAAGTTGTACTACTCATTCCTATCAGTGTAATACCTGTTACGTCACCTATCAGGGGACGTGTATATGGCATGGATTTTTGGAACAGGGAGATGGAAAAAGATGCTTGGTCGGACCTCCTACTTCTAATTTGGGGCACTGCACGTGCAATCTAAGGTGCCACCAGATAGGAGTGGTGTATTAAGTTGTACTACTCATTCCTAACAGTTTAATACCTGTTACGTCACCTATCAGGGGACGTGTATATGGCATGGATTTTTGGAACAGGGAGATGGAAAAAGATGCTTGGTCGGACCTCCTACTTCTAATTTGGGGCACTGCACGTGCAATCTAAGGTGCCACCAGATAGGAGAAATGTATTAAGTTGTACTACTCATTCCTATCAGTTTAATACCTGTTACGATACCTATCAGGGGACGTGTATATGGCATGGATTTTTGGAACAGGCAGATGGAAAAAGATGCTTGGTCGGACCTCCTACTTCTAATTTGGGGCACTGCACGTGCAATCAAAGGTGCCACCAGATAGGAGTGGTGTATTAAGTAGTACTACTATTTCCTATCAGTTTAATACCTGTTACGTCACCTATCAGGGGACGTGTATATGGCATGGATTTTTGGAACAGGGAGATGACAAAAGATGCTTGGTCAAACCTCCTACTTCGATTTTTGGGCACTGCACGTGCAATCTAAGGTGCCACCAGATAGGAGTGGTGTATTAAGTTGTACTACTCATTCCTAACAGTTTAATACCTGTTACGTCACCTATCAGGGGACGTGTATATGGCATGGATTTTTGGAACAGGGAGATGGAAAAAGATGTTTGGTCGGATCTCCTACTTCTAATTTGGGGCACTGCACGTGCAATCAAAGGTGCCACCAGATAGGAGTGTTGTATTAAGTAGTACTACTATTTCCTATCAGTGTAATACCTGTTACGTCACCTATCAGGGGACGTGTATATGGCATGGATTTTTGGAACAGGGAGATGGAAAAAGATGCTTGGTCGGACCTCTTACTTCGAATTTGGGGCACTGCACGTGCAATCTAAGGTGCCACCAGAAAGGAGTGGTGTATTAAGTTGTACTACTCATTTCTATCAGTTTAATACCTTTTACGTTACCTATCAGGGGACATGTATATGGCATGGATTTTTGGAACAGGGAGATGGAAAAAGATGCTTGGTCGGACCTCTTACTTCGAATTTGGGGCACTGCACGTGCAATCTAAGGTGCCACCAGATAGGAGTGGTGTATTAAGTTGTACTACTCATTCCTATCAGTTTAATACCTATCAGGAGACGTGTATATGGCATGGATTTTTGGAACAGGCAGATGAAAAAAGATGCTTGGTCGGACCTCCTACTTCTAATTTGGGGCACTGCACGTGCAATCTAAGGTGCCACCAGATAGGAGTGGTGTATTAAGTTGTACTACTCATTCCTATCAGTTTAATACTTGTTACGTTACCTATCAGGGCACGTGTATATGGCATGGATTTTTGGAATAGGGAGATGAAAGAAGATGCTTGGTCGGACCTCCTACTTCTAATTTGGGGCACTGAACGTGCAATCTAAGGTGCCACCAGATAGGAGAAATGTATTAAGTTGTACTACTCATTCCTATCAGTGTAATACCTGTTACGTCACCTATCAGGGGACGTGTATATGGCATGGATTTTTGGAACAGGGAGATGGAAAAAGATGCTTGGTCGGACCTCCTACTTCTAATTTGGGGCACTGCACGTGCAATCTAAGGTGCCACCAGATAGGAGTGGTGTATTAAGTTGTACTACTCATTCCTAACAGTTTAATACCTTTTACGTCACCTATCAGGAGACGTGTATATGGCATGGATTTTTGGAACAGGGAGATGAAAAAAGATGCTTGGTCGGACCTCCTACTTCGAATTTGGGGCACTGCACGTGCAATCTAAGGTGCCACCAGATAGGAGTGGTGTATTAAGTTGTACTACTCATTCCTATCAGTTTAATACCTGTTACGTTACCTATCAGGGGACGTGTATATGGCATGGATTTTTGGAACAGGGAGATGGAAAAAGATGCTTGATCGGACCTCTTACTTCGAATTTGGGGCACTGCACGTGTAATCTAAGGTGCCACCAGATAGGAGTGGTGTATTAAGTTGTACTACTCATTTCTATCAGTTTAATACCTGTTACGTTACCTATCAGGGGACGTGTATATGGCATGGATTTTTGGAACAGGGAGATGGAAAAAGATGCTTGGTCGGACCTCCTACTTCTAATTTGGGGCACTGCACGTGCAATCTAAGGTGCCACCAGATAGGAGTGGTTGTATTAAGTTGTACTACTCATTCCTATCAGTTTAATACTTGTTACGTTACTTATCAGGGCACGTGTATATGGCATGGATTTTTGGAATAGGGAGATGAAAGAAGATGCTTGGTCGGACCTCCTACTTCTAATTTGGGGCACTGAACGTGCAATCTAAGGAGCCACCAGATAGGAGAAATGTATTAAGTTGTACTACTCATTCCTATCAGTGTAATACCTGTTACGTCACCTATCAGGGGACGTGTATATGGCATGGATTTTTGGAACAGGGAGATGGAAAAAGATGCTTGGTCGGACCTCCTACTTCTAATTTGGGGCACTGCACGTGCAATCTAAGGTGCCACCAGATAGGAGTGGTTGTATTAAGTTATACTACTCATTCCTATCAGTTTAATACCTATCAGGAGACGTGTATATGGCATGGATTTTTGGAACAGGCAGATGGATAAAGATGCTTGGTCGGACCTCCTACTTCTAATTTGGGGCACTGCACGTGCAATCTAAGGTGCCACCAGATAGGAGTGGTTGTATTAAAAGTTGTACTACTCATTCCTATCAGTTTAATACCTATCAGGAGACGAGTATATGGCATGGATTTTTGGAACAGGCAGATGGATAAAGATGCTTGGTCGGACCTCCTACTTCTAATTTGGGGCACTGCACGTGCAATCTAAGGTGCCAGCAGATAGGAGTGGTGTATTAAGTTGTACTACTCATTCCTAACAGTTTAATACCTTTTTACGTCACCTATCAGGAGACGTGTATATGGCATGGATTTTTGGAACAGGGAGATGGAAAAAGATGCTTGGTCGGACCTCCTACTTCTAATTTGGGGCACTGCACGTGCAATCAAAGGTGCCACCAGATAGGAGTGGTGTATTAAGTAGTACTACTATTTCCTATCAGTTTAATACCTGTTACGTCACCTATCAGGGGACGTGTATATGGCATGGATTTTTGGAACAGGGAGATGACAAAAGATGCTTGGTCAAACCTCCTACTTCGATTTTTGGGCACTGCACGTGCAATCTAAGGTGCCACCAGATAGGAGTGGTGTATTAAGTTGTACTACTCATTCCTAACAGTTTAATACCTTTTACGTCACCTATCAGGAGACGTGTATATGGCATGGATTTTTGGAACAGGGAGATGGAAAAAGATGCTTGGTCGGACCTCCTACTTCTAATTTGGGGCACTGCACGTGCAATCAAAGGTGCCACCAGATAGGAGTGGTGTATTAAGTAGTACTACTATTTCCTATCAGTGTAATACCTGTTACGTCACCTATCAGGGGACGTGTATATGGCATGGATTTTTGGAACAGGGAGATGGAAAAAGATGCTTGGTCGGACCTCTTACTTCGAATTTGGGGCACTGCACGTGCAATCTAAGGTGCCACCAGATAGGAGTGGTGTATTAAGTTGTACTACTCATTTCTATCAGTTTAATACCTGTTACGTCACCTATCAGGGGACGTGTATATGGCATGGATTTTTGGAACAGGGAGATGGAAAAAGATGCTTGGTCAAACCTCCTACTTCGATTTTGGTGCACTGCACGTGCAATCTAAGGTGCCACCAGATAGGAGTGGTGTATTAAGTTGTACTACTCATTCCTATCAGTTTAATTCCTATCAGGAGACGTGTATATGGCATGGATTTTTGGAACAGGGAGATGGAAAAAGATGCTTGGTCGAACCTCCTACTTCTAATTTGGGGCACTGCACGTGCAATCTAAGGTGCCACCAGATAGGAGTGGTGTATTAAGTTGTACTACTCATTCCTATCAGTTTAATACCTATCAGGAGACGTGTATATGGCATGGATTTTTGGAACAGGGAGATGGAAAAAGATGCTTGGTCGGACCTCTTACTTCGAATTTGGGGCACTGCACGTGCAATCTAAGGTGCCACCAGAAAGGAGTGGTGTATTAAGTTGTACTACTCATTTCTATCAGTTTAATACCTGTTACGTTACCTATCAGGGGACATGTATATGGCATGGATTTTTGGAACAGGGAGATGGAAAAAGATGCTTGGTCGGACCTCTTACTTCGAATTTGGGGCACTGCACGTGCAATCTAAGGTGCCACCAGATAGGAGTGGTGTATTAAGTTGTACTACTCATTCCTATCAGTTTAATACCTATCAGGAGACGTGTATATGGCATGGATTTTTGGAACAGGCAGATGGAAAAAGATGCTTGGTCGGACCTCCTACTTCTAATTTGGGGCACTGCACGTGCAATCTAAGGTGCCACCAGATAGGAGTGGTGTATTAAGTTGTACTACTCATTCCTATCAGTTTAATACTTGTTACGTTACCTATCAGGGCACGTGTATATGGCATGGATTTTTGGAATAGGGAGATGAAAGAAGATGCTTGGTCGGACCTCCTACTTCTAATTTGGGGCACTGAACGTGCAATCTAAGGTGCCACCAGATAGGAGAAATGTATTAAGTTGTACTACTCATTCCTATCAGTTTAATACCTGTTACGTCACCTATCAGGGGACGTGTATATGGCATGGATTTTTGGAACAGGGAGATGGAAAAAGATGCTTGGTCGGACCTCCTACTTCTAATTTGGGGCACTGCACGTGCAATCTAAGGTGCCACCAGATAGGAGTGGTGTATTAAGTTGTACTACTCATTCCTAACAGTTTAATACCTTTTACGTCACCTATCAGGGGACGTGTATATGGCATGGATTTTTGGAACAGGGAGATGAAAAAAGATGCTTGGTCGGACCTCCTACTTCGAATTTGGGGCACTGCACGTGCAATCTAAGGTGCCACCAGATAGGAGTGGTGTATTAAGTTGTACTACTCATTCCTATCAGTTTAATACCTGTTACGTTACCTATCAGGGGACGTGTATATGGCATGGATTTTTGGAACAGGGAGATGGAAAAAGATGCTTGGTCGGACCTCTTACTTCGAATTTGGGGCACTGCACGTGTAATCTAAGGTGCCACCAGATAGGAGTGGTGTATTAAGTTGTACTACTCATTTCTATCAGTTTAATACCTGTTACGTTACCTATCAGGGGACGTGTATATGGCATGGATGTTTGGAACAGGGAGATGGAAAAAGATGCTTGGTCGGACCTCCTACTTCTAATTTGGGGCACTGCACGTGCAATCTAAGGTGCCACCAGATAGGAGTGGTTGTATTAAGTTGTACTACTCATTCCTATCAGTTTAATACTTGTTACGTTACCTATCAGGGCACGTGTATATGGCATGGATTTTTGGAATAGGGAGATGAAAGAAGATGCTTGGTCGGACCTCCTACTTCTAATTTGGGGCACTGAACGTGCAATCTAAGGAGCCACCAGATAGGAGAAATGTATTAAGTTGTACTACTCATTCCTATCAGTGTAATACCTGTTACGTCACCTATCAGGGGACGTGTATATGGCATGGATTTTTGGAACAGGGAGATGGAAAAAGATGCTTGGTCGGACCTCCTACTTCTAATTTGGGGCACTGCACGTGCAATCTAAGGTGCCACCAGATAGGAGTGGTTGTATTAAGTTGTACTACTCATTCCTATCAGTTTAATACCTATCAGGAGACGTGTATATGGCATGGATTTTTGGAACAGGCAGATGGATAAAGATGCTTGGTCGGACCTCCTACTTCTAATTTGGGGCACTGCACGTGCAATCTAAGGTGCCACCAGATAGGAGTGGTTGTATTAAGTTGTACTACTCATTCCTATCAGTTTAATACCTATCAGGAGACGTGTATATGGCATGGATTTTTGGAACAGGCAGATGGATAAAGATGCTTGGTCGGACCTCCTACTTCTAATTTGGGGCACTGCATGTGCAATCTAAGGTGCCAGCAGATAGGAGTGGTGTATTAAGTTGTACTACTCATTCCTAACAGTTTAATACCTTTTTACGTCACCTATCAGGAGACGTGTATATGGCATGGATTTTTGGAACAGGGAGATGGAAAAAGATGCTTGGTCGGACCTCCTACTTCTAATTTGGGGCACTGCACGTGCAATCAAAGGTGCCACCAGATAGGAGTGGTGTATTAAGTAGTACTACTATTTCCTATCAGTTTAATACCTGTTACGTCACCTATCAGGGGACGTGTATATGGCATGGATTTTTGGAACAGGGAGATGACAAAAGATGCTTGGTCAAACCTCCTACTTCGATTTTTGGGCACTGCACGTGCAATCTAAGGTGCCACCAGATAGGAGTGGTGTATTAAGTAGTACTACTATTTCCTATCAGTGTAATACCTGTTACGTCCCCTATCAGGGGACGTGTATATGGCATGGATTTTTGGAACAGGGAGATGGAAAAAGATGCTTGGTCGGACCTCTTACTTCGAATTTGGGGCACTGCACGTGCAATCTAAGGTGCCACCAGATAGGAGTGGTGTATTAAGTTGTACTACTCATTTCTATCAGTTTAATACCTGTTACGTCACCTATCAGGGGACGTGTATATGGCATGGATTTTTGGAACAGGGAGATGGAAAAAGATGCTTGGTCAAACCTCCTACTTCGATTTTGGTGCACTGCACGTGCAATCTAAGGTGCCACCAGATAGGAGTGGTGTATTAAGTTGTACTACTCATTCCTATCAGTTTAATTCCTATCAGGAGACGTGTATATGGCATGGATTTTTGGAACAGGGAGATGGAAAAAGATGCTTGGTCGAACCTCCTACTTCTAATTTGGGGCACTGCACGTGCAATCTAAGGTGCCACCAGATAGGAGTGGTGTATTAAGTTGTACTACTCATTCCTATCAGTTTAATACCTATCAGGAGACGTGTATATGGCATGGATTTTTGGAACAGGGAGATGGAAAAAGATGCTTGGTCGAACCTCCTACTTCTAATTTGGGGCACTGCACGTGCAATCTAAGGTGCCACCAGATAGGAGTGGTGTATTAAGTTGTACTACTCATTCCTATCAGTTTAATACTTGTTACGTTACCTATCAGGGCACGTGTATATGGCATGGATTTTTGGAATAGGGAGATGAAAGAAGATGCTTGGTCGGACCTCCTACTTCTAATTTGGGGCACTGCACGTGCAATCTAAGGTACCACCAGATAGGAGAGGTGTATTAAGTTGTACTTTTCATTTCTATACATGTAATACCTGTTACGTCACCTATCAGGGGACGTGTATATGGCATGGATTTTCGGAACAGGGAGATGGAAAAAGATGCTTGGTCAGACCTCCTACTTCGATTTTGGTGCACTGCACGTTCAATCTAAGGTGCCACCAGATAGGAGTGGTGTATTAAGTTGTACTACTCATTTCTATCAGTTTAATACCTGTTACGTTACCTATCAGGGGACGTGTATATGGCATGGATTTTTGGAACAGGGAGATGGAAAAAGATGCTTGGTCAGACCTCCTACTTCGATTTTGGTGCACTGCACGTGCAATCTAAGGTGCCACCAGATAGGAGTGGTGTATTAAGTTGTACTACTCATTTCTATCAGTTTAATACCGGTTACGTTACCTATCAGGGGACGTGTATATGGCATAGATTTTTGGAACAGGGAGATGCAAAAAGATGCTTGGTCGTACCTCCTACTTCGAATTTGGGGCACTGCACGTTCAATCTAAGGTGCCACCAGATAGGAGTGGTGTATTAAGTTGTACTACTCATTCCTATCAGTTTAATACCTGTTACGTTACCTATCAGGGGACGTGTATATGGCATGGATTTTTGGAACAGGGAGATGGAAGAAGGTGCTTGGTCGGACCTCCTACTTCTAATTTGGGGCACTGCACGTGCAGTCTAAGGTGCCACCAGATTGGAGTGGTGTATTAAGTTGTACTACTCATTCCTATAAGTTTAATACCTTTTTTCGTCACCTATCTTTCCTCCCAATAGCACATTCTATATGTCATCAACTGGCCTGTGTGTATTTAGAGAACCACACTTTAAGGCCCTTAACCTGGGACAAGGTGGCTTGGCTATCAGAATTGCCTAATAGCTTTAAAAACTCGCCAAACCCCCTAATCAGACACTCACTATCATACTGGAAATGGGCCAAGAAACACATAGGTTTGTTCCCTGGATCCACCCAAATGACCCCAATTCTTGACCACCCTCAGGCCCCGAAACACATGAGCACAACATCACAACACTGGTGGAGGTCAAGGAAACTAGATAGACTGGGAGACTGGTTAGTAAAGGGCCAGATGCTCACCTATGAGGAACTGAGGGACAAGCATGAGCTACCGCTGTCAGAACATTACAATTACTGTAGGCTGAGGCATTTCACACACTCCCTGACCCAGAAACAGGGGACACCGGTCGTAAATTGGTTCTCCAAAATTTGTAAAGATAAACCTCTATCAAGGGGGATCAGTGGGTCGCTTTACAAATATAAAACATGTGTTACTGGTTGAAGCGACACTGGGGGAAGGACCGGAGTGGGGGAGCCCTGGAGACCCTTCAGAAGCAACCGGCGGCAAAATCATCTTCAGTCGCTCACTGAAGCCTGCCCTAGGGTAACCCAAGGGTGATTGCCCAGGTTAGATATTGTAAATAATAAGCTAATACTGCTGGTGGGATGATAACTAATAGGACTTTGGTGTTCCCTGCAGATATACTCTTTACTATTGTCTGTTTTACTATGTTTTAGTCATGTCTTAAATTGCAATCACAGTAAAAAATAAGAAAAATTATTAACCTAAAAAGTAAAAATAAGAAGGAATAACCAGCTAACTTTCACAAAATGTCTTTATTGTAAATATGTATTTTTGCACAACTGTTATGCAAGACTGTTCAAAAATGCTTTATTTTTCATTACATGCTGTACGCCATCTGACAATAAAAGAATTTAAATCCAAAAATTAGGTATTGTTGCAGCGACCAGAAAAATTGATGTTAGTTTGTGGACCATTATTAGCTCAAAACAGCTCATCTATCAGGCCTTTTTTAATCGAGTGTATCGCCCACTGTCAGTCCCTTCGGGATCCATCCCTCATTCATCTTAATAAAGGTGAGGTAATCTAGACTTTTTTGACCTAGGCGACTTCTCTTATCAGTGACAAAACCTCCTGCTGCACTGAAGGTCCTTTCTGACAGGACTCTTGAAGCGGGGCAGGACAGAAGTTCCATGGCAAATTGGGATAGCTCAGGCCACAGGGCAAGCGTGCACACCCAGTAGTCAATGGGTTCATCGCACCTCATAGTGTCGATATCTGTAGTTATGGCGAGGCAGTCTGTTACCTGACGGTCGAGTCGTTCTCTGAGGGTGGACCCCGAAGGGTTGTGGCAATGCATAGGACTTAAAAAGCTCTGCATGTCCTCCATCAACAAACAGTCTGTAAATCGTCCTCTCCTTGCCGGCATGGTCGTGGGAGGAGGAGGGTTATGTTCACCTCTTCCGCTGTTAGATTGCCTTTGTGCTGTGACATCACCCTTAAACGCTGTGTAAAGCATACTTTTTAATTTATTTTGGTAGTGCTGCATCCTTTCCGACTTGTGGTAATTCGGTAACATTAGTACTGGACACCCAGTGCAGGTCGTTCTCCTTCATTCTTTTTATACAAGGGTCCCTCAAAAGGCACGACAGCATGAAAGACCCCATTTGCACAAGGTTGGATGCCGAGCTAGTCATGTCCCGTTACTCATCCTCAGTGATCTCACTGAAGGTATGTTCTTCCCCCCAGCCACGTACAACACCACTGGTACCAGATAGGTGACAACGAGCACCCTGGGATGCCTGTTGTGGATTGTCTTCCTCCTCCTCCTCAAAGCCACATTCCTCCTCTGACTCCTCTTCCTCCAAATCTTCTTCCAGCGTTACCGCAGGTCCAGCAAGCGATGCTGATAAGGCTGTTTCTGTCGGTGATGGTGACCACAACTCTTCCTCTTCATGCTCATCTACGGCCTGATCCAGCACTCTTCGCAGGGCACGCTCCAGGAAGAAAACAAATGGTATGATGTCGCTGATGGTGCCCTGGGTACGACTGACCAGGTTTGTCACCTCCTCAAAAGGAGGCATAAGCCTACAGGCATTGCGCATGGGCGTCCATTAACGTGGCAAAAAAATCGCAAGCTCCGCAGAGGCTGTCCTAGCACCCCGGTCATACAAATACTCGTTAACGGCCATTTCTTGTTGGAGCAAGGGGTCGAACATTAGGATTGTTGAATGGGCCTGAAATGGGCACACACCTTCCTGGCCTGCTTCAGGACATCCTGTAAGCCTGGGTGCTTATGCACAAAGCGTTGTACAATCAGATTAGACACATGTGCTATGCACGGCAAATGTGTCAACTTGCCCAAATTCAATGCCGACAACAAATTTCTTCCGTTGTCACAAACCACTTTGCCGATCTCCAGTTGGTGCGGAGTCAGCCACTGATCCACCTGTGCGTTCAGGGTGGACAGGAGTGCTGGTCCGGTGTGACTCTCTGCTTTCAGGGAAGTCAACCCCAAGACGGCGTGACACTGCCATATCCGGGATGTGAAATAGTACCTGTAGAGCTGGGGGGTGCCGTTGATGTGGAGCAAGACATAGCAGCAGCAGAAGAGGACTCAGCCGAGGAGGTTATGGAAGAGGATGGAGTAGGAGGAGTAGAGGAGGTGGCAGCAGGCCTGCCTGCAAGTCGTGGCGATGTCACCAACTCCTCTGCAGAGCCACGTATTCCATGCTTGACAGCCGTCACCAGGTTTACCCAATGCGCAGTGAAGGTGATATACCTGCCCTGACCATGCTTTGCAGACCAGGTATCAGTGGTCAGATGGACCCTTGCCTCAACACTGTGTGCCAGAGATGCCATTACTTCCTTTTGCATAATCGAGTACAGGTTGGGGATTGCCTTTTGTGCAAAGAAATTTCGGCCGGGTACCTTCCACTGCAGTGTCCCAATAGCTACAAATTTTTTGAACGCCTCAGACTCCACTAGCTTGTATGGTAAAAGCTGGTGGGCTAAGAGTTCAGACAAGCCAGCTGTCTGTTGCCGGGCAAGGGGGTGACTTTGTGGTGACTTTCTTATGCTCAAACATGTATTTGACAGACACCTGACTGTGGGCAGATGAGCAGGGACTGCTCAGGGCGAGACACAGAGTGGCGGATGGTTGAGAGGGGGCAAACAGGGCTGCAGTGGTTGAAGTGGCTGAAGATGCTGGATCAGGAGGAGGATGGCGGCTTTGACTTTGTGTGCTGCTTGTACTCATGTGTTGATCCCATAGGCGTTTGTGATGTGACATCATGTGCCTTCGCAAAGAAGTTGTACCTAGGTGGGTGTTGGACTTCCCACGACTCAGTTTTGTTTCGCACAGGTTGCAAATGGCATCACTGTTGTCACAGGCAGACACACGAAAAAATTGCCACACTGCTGAGCTCTGCAATGACGGCATTCTGGTGGTGGCAAAAGCATGCGTTGACTGGCGTGCTGTCTGGCTGACCCCTGGAGCCGATGCATGCTGTCTGACTGTGCCACTAGCTACTTGCGACGACCTCCCGCTGCTTCCAACTCGTCTCCTCCTCTCTGTCTCCCCATCTGAACTTTCCTCCTGTTCTTATTCTTTTATAGTGGGCACCCACGTGACATCCACGGACGCATCGTCATCATCAACCGCTTCACTTATCTGACAACTCAACAAAGGAAGCAGCACCAGGTACAACATCATCATCATCATCAGACCGTACGTCCATGTGTGTAATTCTGCCTGACTGGGACATATCCCTGTTATCTACATCCTCTGGCACTAATGTTTGTGCATCACTCATTTCTTCCAACGGATGTGTAAATAACTCTGCTGACGAATCAAGTGAAGCGGCTGTGGTGCTAGTGTTGGTGGTGACGGCAGGCGGGCGAGTGGTAACTGGAGAGGTGCCCGAAGCTAAGCTGGAGGAGCATGGTGCGTGTAGGTTCCGAGCGGAAGCTGTAGAAGATTGGGTGTCCTGTGTTAGCCAGTCAACCATGTCCTCAGAACTGTTTAAGTTCAGGGTACGTTGCGTCTGAAAACTGGGCATTATTCTAGGGCCAAAGGGAATCAAAGCACCACAAACACGACGGCCCCTGCGGGGTGGCCTGCCTCTGCCTGTCATTTTTTTTTTTACCATTAGTGGTACTATGCGTGCAAGCTACTGTGACACCAGATATGAGTGTCACTGTGCACTGACAAAAGTTGGCAGACTAGATGTAATAGTCCTCACACACACACCTTTAGGCAGGCAACTGATATTCAATCGATTACAGTAAAAAAAGGGTTGTTTTATTTTACTGCACACTACGGTTGCACTAGATATGAGTGTCACTGTGCACTGGCAAAAGTTGGCAGACTAGATGCAATAGTCCTCACACACACGCCTTTAGGCAGGCAACTGATATTCAATTGATTACAGTAAAAAAGGGTTGTTTTATTTCACTGCACCCTACGGTTGCACTAGATATGAGTGTCACTGTGCACTGGCAAAAGTTGGCAGACTAGATGCAATAGGCCTCACACACACGCTAGCAGGCAGGCATATGCAATTAGATTACACAGAAAAAAATAATAAAATAAAATAAAAAGGGCTTTTTGGGTTGCTGTCCTTGCAGCAGATATCAAAGGAGTCTTTCAGGTGTGTAGTTAAAGCTAAATACACAGCCTGGCTATCTATTTCCCTATTAAATCAGCAGAAAAAAATAATAAAATAAAATAAATTATGTTATAGTAGTGATGTCGCAAACATAACATTTTCGGTTCGCGAACCGCCGCAAATGTTCGCGAACCGGCGAACCCGGCGAACCACCATAGACCTCAATGGGCAGGCGGATTTTAAAACCCACAGGGACTCTTTCTGGCCACAATAGTGATGGGAAAGTTGTTTCAATGGGACTAACCTGGACTGTGGCATGCCGGAGGGGGATCCATGGCAAAACTCCCACGGAAAATTACATAGTTGATGCAGAGTCTGGTTTTAAGCCATAAAGGGCATTAATAACCTAACATTCCTAAATTTTTGGAATAACGTGCTTTAAAACATCAGGTATGATGTTGTATCGATCAGGTAGTGTAAGGGTTAGGCCCGCTTCACAGTGACAGACTAAACTCCCCGTTTAACGCACCGCAAACAACCGCAAACAGTCCATTTGCACAACCGCAAACTCCCCATTTGCACAAGGTTGGATACCAAGCTAGCCCTGTCCCATTCCTTGTCCTCACTGATGTCATTGAAGGTCTCTTCCTCCACCCAGCCACCAAGGGTCCCCGAAAGGTGACAACAAGCCCCCTGGGACGCCTGCTGTGTTTTGTCTTCCACCTCCTCAAAGCCACCTTCCTCCTCTGACTCCTCTTCTTCAGACTCCTCTCACTGCGTTGCCTCTCTCTGCATTATTATAAGGTGTGTTAAGTAGTCCTACTCTTATCAGTTTAATACCTGTTACGTCACCTATCAGGGGACGTGTATAAGGCCTGGATTTTTGGAACCAGGAGATGGAAAAAGATGCTTGTTTGGTCATATCACTTCAAATTTGGGGCACGGCGCGTGCAATCAAAGGTGCCACTCTATAGGAGTGGCGTGTTTGTAAGTACTACTCTTATCAGTTTAATACCTGTTACAGCACCTATCAGGGGGCGTGTATAAGGCCTGGATTTTTAGAACCGGGAGATGGAAAAAGATGCTTGGTTGGTCGTATCACTTCAATTTTGGGGCACGGCACGTGCAATCAAAGGTGCCACCAGATAGGAGTGCCGTGTTTGTAAGTACTACTCTTATCAGTTTAATACTTGTTACATCACCTATAAGGGCACGTGTATAAGTCCTGGATTTTTGGGACCGGGAGATGGAAAAAGATGCTTGGTTGGTCGTATCACTTCAAATTTGGGGCACTTTGTGACATTAGCTTCTTATGCTCAAACATGTCCTTTACAGGCACCTGACTATGGGCAGATGAGCAGGAACTGCTCAAGGCAAGATGGAGTGGTGGATGGTTGAGAGGGGGCAAGGAAGACAGCAGTGGTTGATGTGGCTGATGATGCTGGACCAGGAGGAGGATGACGGCTTTGAGTTTGTGTGCTGCTTGTACTCATGTGTTTGTCTGGAGTCACCCAAATATTAGGTCTCAACCTGTAGAGGATAAGGGAACCAGGCTACTCTAGACCTCATTTATCATTACAGGTTTTGATAGATTGGTACTATGCGTGCAAGCTACTGTGACAACAGATATGAGTGGCACTGTGCACTTGCAGAAGTTGGCAGAGTAGACGCTGTTTGCCTAATACAGACGCTTGCAGACAAGTAACTGCTATTCAATTGTACAATTCTTTGTTTAAATGTGCACTACTGACTGTTACACCAGATATGAGTGGTGGCACTGACTGGGCAAGTGGGCACAGTATACGACGTGAGCCTAAGACACACACGCTGGCAGGCAGGCAAATGAAATTAGATTACACAGAAAAAAAGTGTTTTTTTTTTTTTTTAATGTAGAGTGCTGGTACACCACTTGATTGGATTGGTTGAACTTGGCACAGTACTTGTAAGCCTGACACACACCCTGGCTAGCGGTCAGGCAAATGAACTTAGATTGGCGGTCAGGCAAATGAACTAAGATTTAACAAAATAAAAGTTTTGTTTTTTTAAAAGTAGACAACTAGTAAACAAGATTGTATTGGTTGCACTGTGCACACACAGTATAAGTTGTGAGCCTGACACGCAGGGGCTAGCAGGGAGACAGGCAAATGAAGTTAGATTAGACAGAAAAAAACAAACAAAAAAAAATGATGTTATAGCCCTAAAAAGGGCTTTTTGGGGTGCTGTGTTTACAGCAGAGATCTGATGAGTCCTGGACACTGAATTAACTTGCCTAGCTATTGATTTCCCAGCATCACCTACACTCTCCCTCCTCTCAGTAAGACTGCAAGTTAGTAATGATTCCAAAATGGCTGCTGTCCATGAGGTAGAAGGGTCTGGAAGGCAGGGTATGATGCTGATTGGCTGGAATGTGTCTGCTGACTGTGAGGTGCAGGGTCAAAGTTTGCTCAATGATAAAGTATAGGAGGCGGATCGAACATCGCATATGTTCCCAGTTTTCCACGAATGCGAACATGCTATGTTCGCCGGGAACAGTCCGCCGGCGAACTATTCGCGACATCTCTATGTTCTAGCCCTAAAAAGGGCTTTTTGGGTTGCTTTTTTTCGCAGCAGATATCAAAGGAGTCCTTCAGGTGTGTAGTTAAAGCTAAATACACAGCCTGGCTATCTATTTCCCTATTAAATCAAGAGCAGGTAGAATATATCTCCTCTCTCAACGAATGCAGCTACAGAATGATTCTAAAATGGAGGCTGTCATACAGATGGAAAGCTCTGGAGGGGAGTGTATGCTGCTGATTGGATGGAATGTGTCTGCTGACTGTAAGGTGCAGGGTCAAAGTTTCCTCAATGATAAAGAATAGGGGGCGGACCGAAAAGCGCATATGTTCGCCGTTCGTTGCGAACGCAAACATGCGAAAATCGCCGCGAATATTTATCCGGCAAAATGTTCGAGACATCACTACATGCCACTATATAATGTAATATACATCCCACTATCTAATATAAAATACTATGTAATAATACATTCCCCTATCTATCTAATATACAATACATGCTATCTATATATATATAGCTCCCCTAATTGTAAGCTACAATAAAATAATTAAGACCACCTACCTTTGAAATGTTTCTTGAGATCAGCAACCTACGGTAAAAAAGATTCAAAAAATGTATACAACACGTTTACATGAAATACCTAAACATTCTAAACATTCTAAATATTCTAAATATTATTCTTACCTTTCCAGCATGTCCCGTTCCAGCATGTCACGTCCTCCATTTTCCGTCGTCCATCTTTGCGTCTTCTGGCGATACTCCTGTAAAAAAAAACATTACATTAGTAAACATAAACCAAATTAAAATAAACACAATCTACATTATACTTACCTTTCCGCGATGTCTCCGGCCTTCTCGCATGAATAAAAAAAAAAAAAAGCGACACTCATCCTCCCTGGCGGATGTCTCCGACGCTAATGACCTTCCTATGGAGTGTTCCAGAATTAAATTGGCAATGGCGGCTTCTGATTGGCTGAAAAGGCTGTCTATCACATTTAGCCAATGAGAAGACCCAATTTGTGAACCAATGAAAAAAGTATACACCCCAAAATACAACGGTGATTGGATAACACACCTGTCCATCCTTTTTTGAACCAATCCCAAGGCTTTATTGCCATCAGCCAATCACAATGGAATATACCCCCACGTACTGATTGGTGAAGACATCTGCGCCTTCCCATTGGCTGTAATATTGATTGATATTAAGAATAGCCAATGAGAATGCGCAAATCCTTCACCAATCAGTACGTGAGGGTGTATTCCATTGTGATTGGCTATTGTCAGTGCAACCAATTGAATGCGCAGAGGCTCCAACCAATCACCCTGTGGGGGTGTATTCCATTGTGATTGGCTGAAGGCATCTGTGACTTGTGATTGGTTTAAATAAAGATTGATAGGTGCAATATCCAATCAGAGTGGTATTTTAAGGTGTATCCGTTTGTGATTTGTTCACCCATAGGCGCCTCCTGATTGGGTGAATTTGATAGACATCGTTTTCAATCGATCAGAATGCGCCATTGCTTGTTTTCTTCCGGAAAAGTCTCCTGGAGCCTCATTAGCGTCGGGCATGTCCAGGAGTGCAGATGTAAGTATATTTATTATTATTTTTTTTTACAGGGCGTGGCAGAAGAGGATCCGGAGGAGGCCGGAGACATCGCGGGGAGGTAAGTAGAATGTAGATTATGTTTATTTTATTTTGATATATGTCTATTAATGTTGTGTTTTTTTTAACAGGTGCCGCGCCGGAGAAGGATTAAAAGAATGACGGACGGGACATGCCGGAAAGGTGAGTCGAATATTTAGAATGTATAGAATGTATAGAATGTTTATTTTAGAACTGTAAACGTGTTGCACTAATTATTATTATTTTTTTTTTCCGTAGGTGGCTTATCCCAATGGACATCTGCAAAGGTAAGTGGTCTTAATTATTTTATCTTAGATTAGTTAATATATAGATAGCATTTATTGTATGTTAGCTAGGGGTATGCATTTTATATAGATAGCATAGGATGTATTGTATATTTAATTGTGGTATTTATTTAGATAGATTGGGAATGTATTATTATATAGATAGCATGTGTATTAGATTATGCTATTTATTTAGATTGTGTGATGTATATTAGATAGGGATGTATTGTATTGAAATTGTATGTAATTGTATTGTAATTTGCGAGGACCCGCATTTGCGGGGAACTGTGTCCCTCGCGAAGTGAGGGACGCAGTTCTTGCGGGCTCGCTGCGCGAGCCCGCAAGCGTGAGCAACAGCTCGCATGCTCACAACTATATATATGATACTATTGGAGAGATTTTAAAGAGTGGGGTTCCCATGTACAGAAATGGTGGTCATGTGTTAAAATTCAAAAATGTTGGTCATCTTGTACAATAGTATAATCTTAGTATAATCTTAGTCTCAGATTAGGAAAAAGTTAGTTAAATTAAATCAAAATTGTATATATGGCATCAGTATATATCCGAAGGAAAACAAAATGTATTCACTGGCTCTACCTCTGCCTCCATCTTCACTTTGCTTTTGTGTTGTTACAGATTTTGTACTTTATTAAGGTTTTGTCGAATTAATGACTTTTTGTCCTTTTTTATACAATTTTTTTTTAGCGAGTTATATGGAATGTATATTTGTATTTATATGTGTATATTGTGATATATCTTTAATAAAAAGAAAAAAAATGCACATTAAATTATGTAATTTTTTTTATCTAAAAATACCCATGCTATGAAATGTGAGCATATCTTACTCCTTAGACATATTTTTATAATATTAGAAAAAATATAATAATTTTAGATTTTCTGGCAAAATATACCATTCAAGTTATTTGCAAACAAATATGCAACCCTTACTATGAAAACCTATATCTACTGAGTTCAAAGATACCACAAATGCAAGGGGTGCCATAATTCTGTTCCAAATAAATACTGCTTGATTACAACAGCAAATGAAGGACTTGACCACATACAAAATGGGAGCATGTTCTTAGGAGATTATAAAATGTAGTCGATTAAGTCTAAGGACTGCAGGACTGCATATGATTGAAAAGTACCTAAATTTGATTATGTCCTTTTTGGTGGTGCAATGTTTAGAACAACAATGTCATGTATGGCTTATTTACTGTCTAAATAAATGGAGAATGTGACCGTATGAATAGAAAATTTAAGCAAGATTCTCACAAACTAACTGTGAGTTCCATAGGAAAATATATATGTATTTTTGGGAATATAGAAATGTATTATGTGAGCACTACAGAATCACATAAGAATTTATGGTTAAGGTTGGCTACTGGATCTTACTAATATAGGTTAAATATACACATGTCATCATGGAACATTATTTACAAATGCAAATGTTAATTAAAATATATATATATATATATATTTCACAGCACCTTAACACCATGTAGATTATTCTTTATATCACTTCTTTTTCTTTCAAGCATATACCAATGCAAATACAATAGTAAATTGTAAAATCAAATTTAAAAATGTTTTCACACTTCCTCACTTAGCAAATCATTCACAGTTTTCACCCTCACACATTGTGATTTTTTTCAATAATTTAATTGTATCGGATCTACTGGCACCCCGACCGGGTACCTTCATTGATGGATGCATCCTAGCTTGCGCCGAGGACTACAAGCACCGCACCGGACACCACCACCACCACAGACTCCACAACCGCTGTAGCTTAACTTGAGCCTCACGATAGCTGCTAGCAGCTGAACAGGAAAAGCACCCCAAGATGCTTACACTCCTGGCAGTCAGTCTGCAACAGCATACCATGAATCCCCCCAAGAACGAGACATAAGCTCTGTGTTGAGGGTCAAGCAGTGAACTCTCTTTATTACAGTCAGGTAAACAGAACACACCCAGGGGAAGGTATAAACAACCAATAACACAATAGTAACACCCACAGTTTCCCTCCCCTCTACTTGAGAGATAATTGAGTTTATTACTGTATCTACTCAAGTATCTCCCAGCTAAAACTTACACATTTTTATACATTTTTATAACTTTATGATTTTGCATAGTACATAAATAAAACTTACATTTTTATAAACAACATAAATTGTGGAACAACATATTAAAAAATGGCATGAATCAGACCAGGGGTTCAAAAGTTAGTAAAAGTATCTTTTAACCATAACACACAGACATTTCACAGGCAATACACATCCCTCATAGTTGACCACACAATACACATAGAGGGACAATAGGTGGGTCACACCTCCCTGAGGCTACCTGGCAACTTTGATACAATCAGACAAGGATTAGATCATCCTTCTTTGTTCTTATGGCTGAGAATTAAAACACGTTATACAATAGACTTCCTTATCTTATAAGTCTCTGTAACAGGATTATCTCCCATGCCAAGGTCTGCACTAGTCTGGGCCAATATTCTGCAGAGCATAAACCAACATACATACAGTATAATAGTAGGATCATATTTTAACCATAATAATCATAAAACAGGGTAAAACAGTGATGGGTTCCGTTACACACCTCCCCCGTGGACCATAAGCAGGCATACACGGTCTGATCCCAACGGATCGGCCTGGGGATGTCCGGACAAAAGTATTTGTTGGTCAATTCTCTAGTTTGACAACCCATCAGCATTACTGCAATTCACATTTACTCACATTTCCCATATCCCCAGATAGCTGGGATCTGAGCGCACAAAACTACTGAATAACGCTCAGATCCTATTCACACAGTTCAATTGCCATGTAGCTAAAGTCTTTCCCATAGTCTTTCATTATATGAATGGGCTCCATGGCATAGTTATCTGGGGTATCACCACAGGGCAAGTACCGAATGACCCCCCTGTATGTAAAGGGCCAGAATGAGTGACATACACTCTGGTATGGCCGAATACTGTGTTTAAAGGGCAATATGTCCCAGGGCCATAGTCGCAGGGCAGGAGGCTGGCAAACAGTCCTCTCCAAGACAAAGTGGCGAAGAGCACTTTGTCACACATCTCCCCTTTGGGGGGAAGTCTAACCAGGCACCTGACCTTCTGCCGGTCAGTGCCTCCGTTAGACGATCCACCAACCCACAATAAACCAGTACTAGAGCAGCCCCCCCACAACAACAAAGTTCAAGAGCAGCCCACCCACAACAAACCGTTACTGCACCTGGATATTTCGCTGTGGTGATAAGGCAACACGCTGAGGGGACTTGAGGGGCAGAGGCCAGCGGCACTCTGCCCTGATGCCAGCTCTTCTGCTGGTATAACCTGCAGGACATCCTGCTCTGTACAAGGGACAAAGGGAGTGCAGAGGCCGACTGCACTCTGCCCCGCTGTCAGCTCTTCTGCTGGGGTACTTGGGACATATTCCGGCTCAGTAGCCAGGGAAACGTGGGGGTCAGCGGGGGTTAACATTTCCTCTGTTAACCCTGGGGCCACATTAGAAGTTAGCTGGGGAGGGGAATTTGTACTTACTCCCTCCTCCGGTTGTCCCAGTGAGGGTAATTGGGGATCTGGACAGGCTGTGGGCGCAGAGACGACGGTCCCATCTGCGCCATCTGGGATATTGGTGTCTCCCCTTGTCAGGGTAAACTGTCGCTGGGGAGGAAGGACGACACCTTCTGCCCCCTGTGGTTCACACTGCCGCTGGGGAGGAAGGACGACACCTTCTGCCCCCTGGGGTTCACACTGCCGCTGGGGGGGCAGGACGACACCTTCTGCCCCCTGGGGTTCACACTGCCACTGGGGGGGAAGGACGACACCTTCCGCCCCCTGGGGTTCACACTGCTGCCCCGGGGGAAGGATGACACCTTCTGCCCTGCCCCCTGGGGTTCACACTGCCGCTGGGGGGGAAGGACGACACCTTCTGCCCCCTGGGGTTCACACTGCCGTTGGGGGGGAAGGACGACACCTTCTGCCCCCTGGGGTTCACACTGCCACTGGGGGGGAAGGACGACACCTTCCGCCCCCTGGGGTTCACACTGCTGCCCCGGGGGAAGGATGACACCTTCTGCCCTGCCCCCTGGGGTTCACACTGCCGCTGGGGGGGAAGGACGACACCTTCTGCCCCCTGGGGTTCACACTGCCGTTGGGGGGGAAGGACGACACCTTCTGCCCCCTGTAGGGCCGGTAGAGAGACCTCGGTCCCATCTCTACCTGCCATCTGGAGGTCATCCCAGGACCAGTCAATGAAGTCTGGTTCTGCTTGTCGAGTAGGTTGGGGCTGCACGAAGCTGAGCATGTGTTGGTAGTCCTGCTCCAGCTCCCACTCTCTCGTTACCAGGTGGGTCATGTCTTTGTTCATCTCGCCTTCGTCACCCCAGACATACATGCCCATCCGGTAGTCGTAGATGTCCCAAATCCTAGACCCCTCCATGCTGCCAAGATCAATGTCGTCCTCCAAGGCATCCCATAATAAACCCGGGCCATCATAATCATTCCCCTCCGGTAAGTCGTGTTCGGACGTCCAGGGGGTAAGTCGAACGGTATGCCACCAGAGGGCCTGGTATGTGTTGTCTAGCCAGATCTCTCGCCATACCAGGGTCTCTAGTCTTGTCACCCACTCATCCAGGGGCTGCTCTCCCAATAGATACATCCGCATCGCCACACGCTTCTGTAGCCACTGCTCATCACTGGGGAGACTCTCACCTCGCCGCCATTGGGCATCTTCCAGGGCATCATACCAGAGTTTCTTTCTGTCTGCATCCCTGTAGTCCGCGGCCGCCTCCTCCTCCTCATCCTGGAACGCTGTCCGAAAACTAGCCGGTTCCATCCTGCTGTAGCCAGGGGTGCTGTACGGATACTAGAGTTGCCCTCAATTTGTAACTCCAAACGTTACCAGTGTCTCCGGGCTGCTTTTCCTCTCACTAGGACGCCATCCCACCACTGCCAGCCAATGTAACGGATCTACTGGCACCCCGACCGGGTACCTCCGTTGATGGACGCGTCCTAGCTTGCGCCGAGGACTACAAGCACCGCACCGGACACCACCACCACCACAGACTCCACAACCACCGTAGCTTAACTGGAGCCTCACGAATAGCTGCTAGCAGCTGAACAGGAAAAGCACCCCAAGATGCTTACACTCCTGGCAGTCAGTCTGCAACAGCATACCATGAATCCCCCCAAGAAAGAGACATAAGCTCTGTGTTGAGGGTCAAGCAGTGGACTCTCTTTATTACAGTCAGGTAAACAGAACACACCCAGGGGAAGGTATAAACAACCAATAACACAATAGTAACACCCACAGTTTGCCTCCCCTCTACTTGAGAGATAATTGAGTTTATTACTGTATCTACTCAAGTATCTCCCAGCTAAAACTTACACATTTTTATACATTTTTATAACTTTATGATTTTACATAGTACATAAATAAAACTTACATTTTTATGAACAACATAAATGGTGGAACAACATATTAAAAAATGGCATGAATCAGACCAGGGGTTCAAAAGTTAGAAAAAGTATCTTTTACCCATAACACACAGACATTTCACAGGCAATACACATCCCTCATAGTTGACCACACAATACACATAGAGGGACAATAGGTGGGTCACACCTCCCTGAGGCTACCTGGCAACTTTGATACAATCAGACATGGATTAGATCATCCTTCTTTGTTCTTATGGCTGAGGATGAAAACACTTTATACAATAGACTTCCTTATCTTATGAGTCTCTGTAACAGGATTATCTCCCATGCCAAGGTCTGCACTAGTCTGGGCCAATAATCTGCAGAGCATAAACCAACATACATACAGTATAATAGTAGGATCATATTTTAACCATAATAATCATAAAACAGGGTAAAACAGTGATGGGTTCCGTTACAATAATGATCTAGTGAACACTAAACAATTACATTATATCTAATTTTGAGATTTTCATTGTAACCATTTATACCCTAGGGATCACTTTTCTATTCTTAGTCCACACAATTTTTGTCACTCATGAAAAATGCACTCACCTGCTATATAATTGTAGTATTAGGACCCTTTTCACTTTTTACATAAAGGGCAAATTAACATATTAATAACTACATATATATGTTATAATGATTGACTAATAACAGAATAGGGTTTAAAATAGTTGGATATATTTGATAATGAATTTAGTATAAGATCTTTCATGATGTATATATATATATATATATATATATATATATATATATATATATATATATATATATATATATTGTGATGGTGTGTAACCAGAGTGCCACAGAGAGAACTTCAATACTTTTCCGCAGGAGTCAGTTAACAAGCACCTTAAAAAGCTTGGGTGTGGCTGCAATTAAGGCCTGCTGCTACCTCCAGATGGAGATTTGTTTGGAAGTGTGGAGCCTGTGAAGAGGCAGAACAAACCTGAGACAGCTCTGTGTGGCTAGAGAGGGCTCAGTCTGGGCCAGGATAGAGTTCCTGAGACAGCCATAGGGAGCTGCATCCAGAAGATAGATTTGTTTGGAGACTGCTTTGAGAAGCAGTAATGATACAGAGCTGCAGATTGAAAGCTACTGTGATTTGCAATACCCTGAAGATGTTCACCAAGGAAAGCAGATTTCTAAACCAAGGCAAGTGTGCAGGCCTGTATTTTTGGACTGTTTTCTTAGACTATTGTTTTATAGTCAGGGAACTACACTCAAAGTCTAGTCAGCGCTTCAAGGAGAAGCTAGCTTTTTTTTTTTCAATGCTTATTTCTGTTGTATGCTGACAAATATACATTATTACAGTAAAAGCTTGGTGAAACATTTAAAGGGATCCTGCGTCCTCCATTTTATTGAAAAACAAGGCACGGATCCTGAGCATGACAGTGAATCTGTCACAATATATATATATATATAAATATATATATATATATTCGTTTTTTTCTCTAATATATTTAACAATAATTAATCAAGTATAAAATCATCTATAACATATTTATGAAAAGAACACATATATATTGGTCTTTAAATATATGTTTGATAATATAATTTTATATTTTATGTGCTCTTGTGGAAGATGTATTGTTCAGGAATATACTTTGAACAAGGTTTGTTATATTTTGTTACATTTCCATAATACCAGAGTCTTGATTATCAAGACCCAGACATATAATCTTGATACTGCAATATGAAGGTCTTTTGCATGCACAATTGAGTCATTCGAATGTCTTAAAAACTATTTTTTTTAAATGATCATTAATATAGTTATTATTAAGTTTAATACATATAAGGAATGTTATGATTAATGATCACAAAATTGTTATGAGTGAAATTAAGAGATCTGGTAGCAGCTTTGTATCCGATCAAATTCCCAAAGGGTTAATGAATAGTTACTATAGTAACCGGAATCTACAAATAGATAAGTGGTAATGATACACAGACACCCTCCCCCTTTGAAAGAGCCACAGTAAAGGAGAAATGTACGTTAGGGTAGTGGTCGTGTGGTCTTTCATCAGACGCAGCTGTCCCTGCAAGGCTCAATGTAAATAATTGCTGTTAAGCTGCACAAACCGTATATATGTTAGAATTTAAACATAGACTATGAGAAATCAAGATTAAATTACTGAGAGAGATATTAGAAGTACATAATTAAAAGGCAAAGTACTTAAGATAGATCTAGTGGAACAGCATATTGCTACCTAGATAGTCAAATGTAAGTAAGGTAGCTTCCATTTATTGACCTTCATGTTAAGTCTGCAAATGGAGTGTGTGTGTTTATGCAGAAAAGAGAAGTAATATCAATATAGATTGTATGAGATAATAGTTTAAACTGGACACTTTTAATTATGCAGCCTCTACTTACTAACATTTATGTTAACGTGGGAACTGCATGTGTGTGGTTCAATAGAGGAAAGAAATAACAGCCATACTGATTGTATGAGACAACAGCTGGAACTGGGAATTTTTCAATAACTAAATATTGAATGTGTGTTCACATTATAAGCAATTGGACATATGATACAGTAAATTGCTGTATGTGTGCCAGAGGAAGAACAATACAATCATAAATAACCACAGGCAGTGACTCTAGAAAATTGATACAAGCCTTATATATTTGATACAAAAGTATAAATAACAACTTTTTGGGCCCAATAACAGGCAGAAATAATTAAGTGGCTCAATACCAGTAAGATAAAAAAAAACACATTCTGTAAAAATAGTTTGGTTGTTTGATACTTGTAATTCTGTAGCACTAGAGGTTAAGAATTTAATGGCTGAGTTTGATATTTGTACAGTGCTTTACAAAAGTATTCACCCCCCTTGACTATTTACCTATTTTGTTACATTACAGCCTTAAGTTCAATGTTTTGTTAATCTGAATTTTTTATGTGATGGATCAGAATACAATAGTCTAAGTTGGTGAAGTGAAATGAGAAAAATATATATATAAAACCCTTTTTTTAGAAATAGAAAACAGAAAATGGTCATGTGCATATGTATTCATCCCCTTTGTTATGAAGCCGAAAAAAGCTCTGGTGCAACCAATTACCTTCAGAAGTCACATAATTAGTGAAATGATGTCCACCTGTGTGCCATCTAACTTTCACATGTTCTCTCATTACAAATACACACTTTTTTGAAAGGCCCCAGAGGCTGCAAGGCCTAAGCAAGAGGCACCACTAACCAAACACTGCCATGAAGACCAAGGAACTCTTTAAACATGTAAGGGACAATGTTGTTGAGAAGTACAAGTCAGGGTTAGGTTATAAAAAAATATCCAAATCTTTGATGATCCCCAGGAGCACCATCAAATTTATAATAAGCAAATGGAAAGAACATGGCACAACAGCAAACCTGCCAAGAAACGGCCGCCCACCAAAACTCACAGACCGGGCAAGGAGGGCATTAATCAGAGAGGCAGCACAGAGACCTAAGGTAACTCTGGAGGAGCTGCAGAGTTCCACAGCAGAGACTGGAGTATCTATACATAAGACGACAATAAGCTGTATGCTCCGTAGAGATGGGCTTTATGGCAGAGTGGCCAAAAGAAAGCCATTACCTTCAGCAAATGGCACATTTTGAGTTTGCGAAAAGGCATGTGGGAGACTCCCAAAATGTATGGAGGAATGTGCCCTGGCATGATGAGACTAAAATTACTTTTTTCGGCCATCAAAGAAAACGCTATGTCTGGCGCAAACCCAACACATCACATCACCCAAAGAACACCACTAGCTGAGACTGGGAAACTGGTCAGAGTTAAGGGAAAGATGGATGGTGCTAAATACTCTGTGCATGATTTGAGGCTAGGACGGAGGTTCACATTCCTGCAGGACAATGACCCCAAACACACTGCTAAAGCAACACTTGAGTGATTTAAGGGGAAACATGTAAATGTGTTGGAATGGCCTAGTCAAAGCCCAGACCTCAATCCAATAGAAAATCTGTGGTCAGACTTAAAGATTGCTGTTCACAAGTGCAAACCATCCAACTTGAAGGAGCTGGAGCAGTTTTGCAAGGAGGAATGGGCAAAAATCCCAGTGGTAAGTTGTGGCAAGCTCACAGAGACTTATCCAAAGCGACTTGGAGCTGTGATTGCCACAAAAGGTGGTTCTACAAAGTATTGACTTTAGGATGGTGAATAGTTATGCACATTGACTTTTTCTGTTATTTTGTCCTATTCGTTGTTTGCTTCACAATAAAAAAAAATCTCTAAGTTGTGGGCATGTTCTGTAAATTAAATAATGCAAATCCTCAAACAATCCATGTTAATTCCAGGTTGTGAGGCAACAAAACACGACAAATGACACGGGGGGTGAATACTTTTGCAAGGCACTGTAACTTTGTAATATAAAAAGATAATAATTATCTGGCTCAATGCCAGGAGAGAACATGAATTATGAATTCAGAGTGAATAAAAATGATAAACGCTGATAGTAAGAGCAGAGGATTGGTCTATACGCGCTCTATATAAAAACAACAATGTGGCTCAGTACCAATAAGAACAAAACTGTGTTCTATGAAAAAAGATTGTGTGCTTGATACTTGCAACTCTGCAGTAATAAACGTAAACAATGTCTTGGTTGATCTTGATATTTGTAACTGCAATATAAAAAAAAGTTAATTTAAAAAATATATATATTAATGGAAAGAAGACTAGGAAAGACGCTATAGGAAACAGGCCTGAGTTATTTTCTTCTGTAAACACAAGAAGGTCATGTCAAAAAAATTGAATTTGTTTCTTTTAGAAGGTTAGTAGGAACTTTGATCAATGCAACTTAGTAGATGTAGACTTTTTGGATTTCGCAAAGGCTTTTGATACAGTGCCACATGGAAGACCATTGTAAAAACAGAAATTGCAGTAAATACATGTTCATGGATTGAAAGCTGGCTAAACATATTTAGATTGGAATAATGTGGCAAGTGGGGTTCATCAGGGTTCAGTATTAGATCCTTTCCTTTTTTAATATGTTTTATTAATGACTTAGAATTAGGACTGGAAAGTATTGTCTCTGTTTCTACTGATGACACTAAGTTGTGCAAGGCATTAGACATTGAGAGGGATTTGGGAGTGCTTGTGGACAACCACCTTGGTAACAGTGCACAATGCCAAGCAGCATCTGCAAAGCCAATTAGAATATTAGCATGTAATAAGAAGGATCTAAAAGCAAGGGAAGCAAATATAATTCTGCTACTATACAAATGCCTAGTATGCGGTCATTTTTCAATATGGAGTACAATTTTGTGCACCACTTCATAAAAAGGACATTTTAGAGCTGGAAAAGGTACAGGGAAGGGCAACAAAACTAATAAGGGGAATGGAGGGGCTAAGTAATGAAGAAAGACTAACATAACTAAACTTATTTTCTCTAGAAAAAAGGTGTCTAAGAGGGATATGATTACCTTATATGAACACATCCAGGGTCAATGCAAGGATTTGTCAAGTGAACTTTTTGTGCTAAAAGGTTTTCAACTGACAAGAGGGCATCTTTTGAGGTTAGAAGTAAAAAGATTCACCATTAAAGAAAGGAAAGGGTTCTTCACAGTAAGGGTCATTAATCTGTTGAATTCTTTACCAAAAGAGATAGTGGCAGGAGTAGTGATCCAGGGAGGAATCTAATTGCCAGTATCTGGTGTTAGGAAGGGATTTTATATGTCCCCCTTTTCAGACAATTGGCAGTGTTTCAATGTTTTTTCCTCTGGATCAATAAACAATTAATTAACAATGTATCCACTAATTATAAAGGTCAGAGGAGATCTAAAAAGGTTGAACTTGATGGACTAAACATTTTCTTTCAATCTCAATTACTATATAACTATATAACTATGTAACTGCTGACTCTCCTCCTCCTCTCCCCATTTCTCCCAGTACCTCTCCCACTTTCTGCTCCTCTACTGCTCTCCACTCCTCTTCCTCTCTCCACTCCTCTACCTCTCTCCACTATGTGTATATTTTTGTCATCTAATTGTGGGTGAGAGTATAGGGTGGGGGCATATGAGGTACAGTGGGAAAAAAATATTTGATCCCCTGATGATTTTGAACGTTTGTCCACTGACAAAGAAGTGACCAGTCTATAATTTTAATGGTAGGTATATTTTAACAGTGAGAGACAGAATAACAACAACAACAAAAAACAAGAACAACGCATGTCAAAAAAGTAATACATTGATTTGCAATCAGCAAGATTTCTGGCTCCCAGGTGTCTTTTATACAGATAACAGGCTGAGATTAGGAGCACTCTATGAAAGGTAATACTCTTAATCTCAGCTTGTTACCTGTATAAAAGAAACCTGTCCACACAAGCAATCAATCAATCAGATTCCAAACTCTCCACCATGGCCGAGACCAAACAGCTGTCCAAGGATGCCAGGGACAAGATTGTAGACCTACACAAGGCTGGAACGGACTACAAGACCATCGCCAAGCAGCTTGGCGAGAAGGTGACAACAGTTGGTGCGATTATTTGCAAATGGAAGAAACACAAAATAACTGTCAGTTTGGTGCTTCATGCAAGATCTCACCTCATTGAGTTTTAATGATTATGAAAATGGTGGGAAATCAGCAGAACTACACTGGAGGATCTTGTTAATGATCTCAAGGTAGCTGGGACCATAGTCACCAAGAAAATAATTGGTAACACACTACGCAATGAGGGACTTAAATCCTGCAGCGCCCGCAAGATCCCCCTGCTCTAGAAAGCACATGTACAGGCCGGTCTGAAGTGTGCCAACATCTGAATGATTGAGAGGAGAACTGGGAGAAAGTGTTGTGGTCAGATGAGACCAAAATCAAGCTCTTTGGCATCAACTCAACTCACCGTGTTTGGAGGAGTAGGAATGCTGCCTATAATCCCAAGAACACCATCCCCACCATCAAACATGGAAGTAGAAACATTATGCTTTGTGGTTGTTTTTCTGCTAAGGGGACAGGACAACTGCTCCGCATCAAAAGGACGATGGACGGGGCCATGTACTGTCAAATCTTGGGTGAGAACCTCCTGCCCTCAGCCAGGGCATTGAAAATGGGTTGTGGTTGAGTATTCCAGCATGACAATGACCCAAAACCCACAGCCAAGGCAACAAAGGAGTGGCTCAAGAAGAAGCACATTAAGGTCTTGGAGTGGCCTAGCCCGTCTCCAGACCTTAATCCCATAGAAAATCTGTGGAGGGAGCTGAAGGTTTGAGTTGCCAAACATCAGCCTTGAAACCTTAATGACTTGGAGAGGATCTACAAAGAGGAGTTGGACCAAATCCCTCCTGAGATGTGTGCAAACCTGGAGGCCAACTACAAGAAACATCTGAGCTCTGTGATTGCCAACAAGGATTTTGCCCCCAAGTACTAAGTCGAAGGAGTCAAATACTTAGTTCCCTCATTGACGTGAAAATCAATTTATAACTTTTTTGACACATGTTTTTCTTGTTTGATTTTTTTTGTTATTCTGTCTCTCTGTTAAAATACAACTGCCATTAACATTATAGACTGATCATTTCTTTGTCCATGGACAAACAATCAAAATCAGTAGGGGATCAAATACTTTTTTCCACCTCTTTATGGGGTTAATGTGGTGTTAATGCATAGTGTATTTGTGTAAAACATGTGTAATATGTAGCTATGTATATGAATTTGAAGTTATGTGTAAGTAAATTAATTATATTAACTGTAAAATATGTAATAACAAATAATACTGCATAACTACTGTTTGATTGAAAGGCTCTAAGCCTGAGGCTACATACTGACATTTCAGATTTTTATTGAATATGACTCCATGATGTTAGCATTAATTTCAAAAATGATAATATTTTTTTACATTTTCCTTCACTCACTATTTAATGGTGCCTGCAGTGGCCCTTTAATTGCTATCTGTAAGTGATAAAAAAGTACATTATTTAAAAAAAAAAAATTGTATTGTGTACTACCTCAATTGGCCTTGGTAAGAACCTGGTTCAAACTTATCCAGCAGAATTGTACGGTCATTGTACACCTCTGATAGCAGAAGATGGACCAAACACAGAAACCACGCCCAGGAGCTTGCTCCAACAGACCAGGATATCAGGATCACCTTATAATTCTTTTAGGATTAATTAGGATTAGAATTAGAATTAAT
This sequence comes from Discoglossus pictus, assembly GCA_027410445.1. Lineage (NCBI taxonomy): Eukaryota > Metazoa > Chordata > Amphibia > Anura > Alytidae > Discoglossus > Discoglossus pictus. The sequence continues at coordinate 272,258,423 of CM050165.1, read as the reverse complement.
GCACAGAATGACACTTATACCTTGTTTATGTAAGTCCTGACACAACTGACACACCTTTAGTAATTGTCACATTTTATACAATTTTCTGGCACACAGGCTGGCTAATCACAGTAAGTCCCATTCTTAGATACATAGGAGAGGGACCCATTAACAATGGGCTGCCCCTGCTTACTTGGAAACCCGGTAAGTCTGCAAGTTTTCAATTCTGCAAGGTGCATTGGAGAAAGCACTATGGACACCACACTCCAAGCTCAAAGACAAGGCCCTCCATTCTTTGCAATGTGTTAATTTTGAATTTGTCTTTGTCTGGAACTTAACTTATGTATAGCACTATGTTGGCGAGTTACAAATAAACGATAATAATAATAATCTAATGAGCTCAGGCATTTAAGCTTATCATGGTGATTATATTAACTACAACCGTGCTGTAATCTTGAAGTGTATGTACAAGGATTATCTATGAGACTACGGTCTTGGGTGTTGGCCAATGAAATAGCCTGCAGAATAGCTAATATGTTTTTACAACAATTTGTATAACATGAAACATAATACATAAGTTATACAGAACATAAACCATGATACATATAGTATAACAGTGTAATCATATTTTAACCATAAGCACTAAGAAATTCCTAACCATAATAATAAACGGTGACTTCTTGCCAGCCCAGGCACAGACCACAGTATAAAACAGCCCAGTCAAGCCCTGGACATGACAGAATCTTTTTCAACTTTAGCAGTCATATAATTGTACAGAAATGAAAAAGATTATTATTTGATTAAACGCGTGTTGACTGCTTCTTGGCGGTTCCCTCCCGAAGACGTCATACGCCACAACGCCATGCTAAGCTGTAGTGGCGTGTTTGCGATTTTGGGGTGGCTCAGCTGTACTCCTGAATCTCTTATTAATATGGACTTTAAAAAATATTGTAGATATTAAAGATAAGTGTTATCCATGCTATATTGTTCACATAATCAATACTGTTAGTATTTTGTGTGTATATATTAATTAGTGAATTACTCCATATAAATAGTATAAATACTATGTTTACATTCTAAAATACTTCTTAGAATACTTATGCTTAGCAGTGATCTTATTGTACCTTTGATTATTTAGATTATGTGATATAAGTATTCTGTATGTCTGATTGATTATATAGGAATAGAAGGTTCTTATTATCTACTTATATATACAGTATATTTATATATATATATATATATATATATATATATATATATATATATATATATATTTATATATATATATATATATATATATATATATAAGCTTGAAATTGCAAGTCTCTCTAAAATCATTATTAAGCAGGAAAAAGTCATACAACTATTTTTTTAATTAATAAAAAAATACTAAGAACTGCTTGTAATGTTCAGTGTTCAGGTTGTGGTCATAACATACTAGGAGACGACACTCTCCAAGTCCTTTTAAAAAGCACCAACTTTTCTTATAAGGTTATAAAGTTTATAATAGTGGCCTGATTCAGACAATGTGATTCAGGGTCATTGAATAATGTCTAAAGTATTTATGTGTGCTTAGAAGTAGGCCCTAGGATTAGATAATATCATATCAAATCACTTTAGATGTCACAGGGCTGTCTGATTGTATGACATAGCACTACTGTATGTAATTGTTATGATATGGCGGGGTTACTGCAAGAACTGAATGTGATAGTTCAAATAACTAGTTGAAACGGCATACATATTTTCATGTAGCTGTCATCTTGGAATTAGGAGGACATGACACTTTTTATCCGGAATTTATCATGACAAAAGTTACTATTTACTGCTCCAGGCTTAATGGAGCAATTTATCATGATTTCAATCCTTAATCCCTGGAATTGTTTTCCCCACTTGCCCCAATTTCATATGTTATTCTATCCCTTTCCTGAACTCTCATGTGTGATCAAAGCAGAGGGTTATAATGTTGATAAGCATGCTTTGTTTGTCCCAGGAGGGGAGGGGGGACCAGTGTCAGTTGGTTTTTTGGTACTGGTTAAATAGCTGTATAGGAAGAGTTAATTCTCTCTGTCTGTACACTAATCCAATGGTGTATGCTCTATCTTGAATTATGTCTATCCTAAACAAAGGGAAAGGGAAGAAGAGTTGTATTATTTAAATAAGAAAGTAAAGGCCATGATAAGGGCCTCATCCCTTGCAATGAGCACAATCGCAGCTTACTTCTGTCAAATCCTTTGATCTTACATGGCTGCGAGCGTTTCAGCCGCAAGAAAGCCCAAATCCCTATTCTAATGCTCCGATCACCCTCCCGCCAAGGCCAGAAATGGCTTAAATCGAACCGCAGCTTATAACAAGGAGGAGTTGCAAGGGCTTGTTAAGCCCTTAATTACCCTCCCCACTGCTCCCAACCAAGCCCACTTGCTGCAGGGGTCCCTACATTAACCCTATAATGATCGGGACCCCTGCAGCATTTCAATAGGTTAAATTCCCTGCTGCGGGCCCTTAAAGGGCCAGCGGCACACAAATGGTTAGCCCAAGCTGCAGTACACTGTAAGTACCCCGCAGCAACTAAAATTGATGTCCACAATGCTGGGGGTCCCGATCGTTGCCCCCGCTGAACTTAAAATTTCCCACTACGGGTCCTAAAAGGACCTTAAAGGTCCTTAAAGGACCTGCGGTAAATAAAACAATGAACCCCTGCCGCAGGGGTACTATAAGTACCCCCCAGGCATCTAAAATTAACCCCATCACTCATGGGACACTATACAGACTACCATAAGCCTCTATTTAACCCCATCACTTATGGGATCTATACAGAGCCCCATAAGCCAATATTTAACCCCATCACTCATGAGGCTCTATACAGAGTCCATGATCCCCTATTTATCCTCATCGCTTATGGGGGTCTTTACAGAGCCCCATGAGCGTCTATTTAACCCTACTTATGGGGGTCTATACAGACCCCCATAAGCCCCTATTTAACCCCATCACTTTTGGGGGTATATACAGAGCCCCATGAGCCCCTAATTAACCATTTTACTCATGGGGCTCTATACCAAGCCCCATGAGCCCCTAATTAACCCCGTCACTCATGGGGGTCAATAACCCTATAAGTGCCATGAGGGTCCTCCATGAGCCCCATGGGCCTCTAATTAACCCCATCACTCATTGGGGTCAATAACCCTATAAGTGCCATGAGGGTCCTCCAGGACCCTCATGACAACAAGTCTAAGCACTAAACTATTAACCCTAACCATACCCCATTAACCCATTAGCCCTAACTAAACCCGATTAAAGCCAACTGTCCCCCTTTAACCCTAACTGGGAACTGAGATAATCTAACTCCCCACAAACCCAGTGGTGTGCTCCAGTTACTGATGGCAGGTGATATGGGCTTAAAGAGGACCCCTCCACCCAAAGGGTCGTGACATCGATCACCCAGAATTTAGAATGTGATGCTTGGAGAGAGTTTTAATTGGGCAGTTAAATATGGATTGTGATTTTTGGACATTTACACCATTTAGCATGCATTTCTGGTAAGGCTATTTTTTTCATATTATGGAATAGGTTGGTTGTAATTTACTGGTCATTTTGACTTGTAACTAAGCAATTCTGAGGAATGGAATGGAACCTTAGTTGGTATATTATAGCATATCTTGGTTTCCCTGTAATGCATACAAAAGAGCATATTTTCAAAATTAAAGAGTTTATTTTGCATGATAAATCAATGTAAGTATTTGCTTCACCCTAGAAATATGAGGAACTGTTTTAAATGTTTAGAATCCAAAAAGGCATATTAATTAAAGACTTTATAATTATTGATTCATTGTAAGTGCTGAACCAGATTTTTTGCTATCACATCTCAAATCTCCTTAGCTCCCCTGAACCTTTGAATTTTATTGTGCTACTGTTTTTTTGACTAAACTGAACTTTATATATACTATTAGATGCAAAGCAGTGCTATAATTGTTGAAATCTCTTGAATGTTCCACTGTAAGCTTATTTTTCATGAGCTTATAACTTAGTGTTGGTTTAACAAATCTGTTTGAAAATGTGTATTTTAGGAGAGATTTGCGTGATAAATTTCATGAGATTACATCCAGCAAAAAATGTTAAATTTATGTTGAATTGTTGGGTGATGGCATGGTGTTTTTCTCATAGGAATATTTGTTCAAAGTTGGCTGAATGGATTTGTTTGTTTGCAAGTACAGAATGCCTGTTTGGAGAGCTATCCCTGATGGAGATATAATAAGCTCATACTGCCTGGAGGCATGATTACAAAATAGTAATTCATTGTTTAAATGCACAATAACAGTTTAATAACTTTAAAGAGCCCTTTATAAGATCACTAAAGTAGCCCTTTGAATTTCAGTTATCAAATGTAAAAACAAAATTTCACTTGAAGCTTATTGAACATTTTTACCAATGATGGAGAGCGAATGTTTGTTTGTAACATTAACATTTTATTTTAAGAGGCTGGTCTCTCTCTTTCATGTTTTCTTATCTAGCAAGGTTTTTTAAAATAAAGTTTGAAGCTCTATTACATGTTGCTTGTGGAGTTTTCTTATTCAAAGTCTAAGCAAAAACCATACCACATATTTATCAGTCACAGCAAACGTTATAACATCCACACACCACTGGCAGCAAATGTAATCAATATATTTGTGCTACTACAAAATAACATTTATATGGTATGCTTAAATGGTAACAAGATTGCCATAAAAAATGGGAAGATAAGATCTGGGAGACTTCTTTCCATAATATGGGAAAATATATAAAATGCACCACCTTTAGAGAAATACAATTTAAAATCATCCAGAGGTGGTATATTACCCCTCAGAAACTAGCTAAGAAAGCCCCAAATTCTAATAAAGACTTGTGTTGGAGATGCAATACACAAAAAGCTTCCCAATTGTATATGTGGTGGTTCTGCTCAGCAATTCAACTATATTGGTGTAATTGCATCTCTCAATTATCTAAAATTATAGAATATGAAATTGAGTTTGAAATGGAAATAATTTTGTTTCACCTTTTTCCCCAAAAATTCCCAAAACAAAAAATAAACATCGGTTATATTGGTAGCAAAATGGCTTATTGCCACACATTGAAAGAATCCAATAATTCCTTTATGGAGAGATATAAAATCCTTAGTAGATAGAAATAAAGTAATCGAAACAGATTTCATAAGATATAACCTAAAGCAGCAAAATAAAATCAACCAAAATGGCTATTTTGGAAATAAAAGATACATTTGAGTAATACCATGAGTACAATCTTTCTCCATATTACTGTAATATGAATCTAAGAGAATGAAAGGATAGAAATAAGAAAGAAAAGAGAATATAGGGCAGAGGAATTCTTGACTAGTTTAGGTCAGCCTTGGATGAGCCCATCCTGTCTCCTCATGGGGCTGAGACAAGGTAGGGGCACTCGCAAAATCTTTTTTTTTTTTTTCTCTCTCCCCTTTCCTTTTCCATGTGGGATTTAGCTATGTACTATATATAATTTTAAGTCTAAGATATTATTACCATTAGAGGAAAAATGGATGTCTTGAAATTGCAATGTAATTTAAAAAATGTATATCCCCAATCTTTGTCTATCTTTGATTTTACATGTTGTAAAAGGAAAAATGCTTAAATAATAAAAAAAACAAAAAAATATTTATTCACATTTTTTTTTAATTTTGGCAGAAAAAGAAAGTAAATGCAGTAAAAAAAAAACATATTTCAACATTAAATTTTAAAAATACCTTTTTCATGCTAAAAAATAACCTTACAGCAAACATTTATATATAATTAAATATTTGCTCACCACCACTGGCAAACTTTTACATTTATAATTAAATATACACTTTTTCGTTATTTAAGGGAAATTATCTAAAGGAAAATATTTCATGACCGCAATTTGGTTACAGGACAGAAAGGAGAGGGCTCATATCATAGACCTTCAAATATATTAAAGTATTTTCAAAGGTGAGAAATATTGCCTTGATTTGATATTTGGAAGCTGGAAAATGTGGTTGTAATATGCATGGGTGTAGGAGCCCCCAAAAAACCTGGAGGCATAATTCAACTTTACAACCAGGACAGGAAACAGGGGTGGATATACCACTGGTGCACCAGGTGCAATGCACAGGGGTCCTGCCCTGGGGGTGCCCCATTGCTACAGTGCCCCTTTTTCTAATTTCTTTGTTTAAAAAAAAAAAACATACATATATATATATATATATATATATATATATATATATATATATATTGAAAACGACTTTAGTCCATCAAGTTCAACCTTTTTATATCTCCACTGATCTGCAATATGCGGATTAATAGTTAATTGATAATTGATCCAGAGGAAGGCAAACAGAAAAAAATCCCAGTGAAACTATGCAAATTGTCTCAAAAGGGGAAACAAATATAAAATGCCTTCCTGAACCTGGAGATCAGACTCCTCCCTGGATCACTCCTCTCTAATTATCTATGATAAGTTTGAATGCCCTTTTTACTTAAAAATATATCAAATCCCTTTTTAAAGTTATCTATCGAATCCGCTGTCCCCACCTCCTTTGGTAGAGAATTCCACAGATTAACCACCCTTAATGTGAAGAACAATTTTCTTTCTTTAAGGCAAAACCTTTTTACTTCTAATCTCAAAGGATGTCCTCTAGTCAGTATAAAACCTCTTGGCACAAAAAGTTCACATGGCAAAGCTTTATACTGACCCTGGATATATTTATATAAGGTGATCATATGCCCTCTTAGATGTTTTTTTTCTAGAGAAAATAAGTTTAGTTTGGTTAGTCTTTCTTCACAACTTAGGCCCTCCATTCCCCTTATTAGTTTTGTTGTCCATCTCTGAACTTTTTCCAGCTCTAAAATGCCCAAAATTGTACTCCATATTCTACATGAGGGTGGGATTTGAATGAATTTATATATATATATATACACTATATAGACTATATAAATATATATATATACTGTATATACATATATATATATATTTATATAGGCCCTCATTCAATTGCGATTTGGCCAATTGAATAGGGCTCTAAAAAGGGACATAGCATATTTTTTTAAAGAAGTTTTTAGTTAGTGATAACCTTGCTTTTGGATAGATGTTCACTAACTAAAATTTAAAAAAAAAAAATATGTTATGTGCTTATTTAGACCCCTATTCAATTGGCCAAATTGCAAGTGAATGAGGGCCATAGTAATTTAGGTTGAAAAAAGACTTTCAGTTCATCAAGTTTAACCTTTTAAATATACTTTACCTATTTGTAAGTAATATATGCAGGAAGCAATGTGCTGAAGAGCTAACAATCTGTTTTGATGTTCCTGCAGCATACAATGTAGATTTGCACTGTTGTTGAGCTGAGGTGTAAGTGTCAGCAATGTGTGCAGTGTGTAGTGTAAATAGGCTGCGTGCGCAAGGGGAAACAGTTTGTGTAGCTGTGTAGTTCCGCATTCTGTAAGTTAGTGTTGTAAAATGACGGCGATTGTTATGTGGTACGCGGATGTGCATGATTTCGCGTCCTTGCTAATAGTGTATTTTGTACCTTGTACGGGTTTGTGTAACAGTCGTATGTGCCTGGAGGTGTTTTGCGGGTTTCGGGGTTGTGCAGCCTCGTTTTCGTTTTTTTTCGATGGCCATTTTTTCTGTCGCTTAGGGGATTTTCGAGTGTCTAAACTCTGTAAATTGTACTTAAATTTGCGTGCAACATGACTCCCAGATGTCCTGGCTGTCCCCCCTTGCTGAGTGTAATGTTTTTGTTTTATTTGTGTGTGTATATTTTTTTTTTATGTTTTTCGATGTGCCCGGTTCAGCCGTTAAGTTCGTATTTTTGCGAGTTTGTAATTTTTTTTATCTAAGTCCCGCGGCTCGTATTTTTTTGTGTAACCCAGTAATTTTTTTTCTAAGTCCCGCGGCTCGTATTTTTTTGTGTAAGTCCATATTTAGTCATTGCGTGTTATAGTTTTTTTTTCAAAGTCCCGCTTCTGTGGCTGTTTGTAACCGCTTATGAGGTGATGTAGAGTCTCCACCTCCGCAAATGCGGCCCCTTGCTTCGCGAGGGTCCGCATTTGCTGCCTGCAATGAGCCAAAGGAATTGACACAGTGGGAGAGGGTGGGAAGATTAGGAGTTCAGTTTTAGACATGTTGAGTTTGAGATGGTGGGTGGACATCCAAGAGGATATACCAGAGAGGCAGTTGGAGACGTGTGTTAGAAGAGAGGGGGACAGATCTGGTGCAGAGAGGTAGATTTGGGTGTCATCTGCATAGAGATGATAATGAAGCCCAAAAGAGTTTATGAGGGTACCAAGGGAGGACGTGTAGATGGAGAAGAGGAGGGAGCCAGGGACAGATCCTTGGAGTACACCAAAAGACCGGGGGTGAGAAGAAGAAGAGGTGCCAGAGAAGGAGATACTGAATGATTGATTTTGTAGGTATGATGAGAACCACAAGAGAGCAGTGTCTTGAATACCGAGGGAGAAGAAGATATGGAGTAGAAGTGGATGGTCGACAGTGTTAAAGGCAGCAGAGAGATCTAGAAGAAGAATAATTGAGAAGTGACCTTTTGACTTGGCGGTAAGCAGGTTGTTGGTGACTTTAGTAAGAGCTGTCTCAGTGGAGTGTTGGGGCTGAAAGCCAGATTGGAAGGTGTCAAGAAGGGAGTTAGAGGAAATAAAGCTGGTAAGGCGGTTATAGACGAGCCGCTCCAGCAGTTTGGAAGCCAGGGGAAGCAGAGAGATAGGGAGGTAGTTAGATGCAATGTCAACCCTATGATAATTACTTGAGTCTAAGTGAATATAATACTCCAAGTGTCAATAGATCAAATGAACAATAAATAAAAGCTTATTATCAATAACATTCATTTTTATGCCTATTAATATGAGTTTTAACAGAATAATTGTCTAATATAAGGAGGTTAAATGCTTAATTTAACTTTTCTATTGTAATATGAAGACTGTTGATAATGATATTCATTCAAAAGATGCATATATTAATCACTATTCTAGATGTTTCTAAGGCTTTAGTTCTAAGAGCCTCTTGAGAAGCCAACCGGTGCCTGGACTTGGTTGAACCCATCACCAAATTAAGCTAAAAATGCTATGGTGGTGAGGTATAAGTAGGGTATATTTACTGCTGTCATAAATGTCTGATTAGATCATAATCTATATAAAGAATTTTAAGAGTGATGAGAAGTGTATTTAACGGACTATATGAATGGGGCAAATGTAAATCCCTCACTGAGGCCTGAAAGGCCAAAGTATTCAGATGGAAAATCCATCTAGCCTCTGTCTGAAGCCGTTTAGTATCCATATTTCAATTGGAAGTGATTATTTTCCATGATATTGCCCTCATGCGATTCATTGATATGTCTGGCAATTGTTTCGTCCTGATTATTATTTATCGAATGTATGTGTTCCAGGACACAGCGTTGCAGTTGTCTTGACATTTTGCCTTTATATTGTAGACCACAGCGACATGAAATCAGATAGATAATAGCTGTGGTAAGGCAATTGATGGCATTCTTTGTGAATTCTTTAGTCTGTGAAGAGTCATATAACTTCGTAGTGATCGGCATATGTATACAGGCCTTGCAGCCCTTACACGGTCTTGATCCACTAGGGCCCATGGAGAGCCCGTCACATAACTGTTTAGAAGGTCCTATGTAGTGACGGTGGACCAATTTGTTTCTCAAACTTGGTGCTCATCTGCACGTTACTGATGGAAATTCCCCAATAACTGCTTTCAAGTCTTTATCCGATTGTAGTATGTGCCAATATCTCTGCAAGATTTGTTGTATTTTTTCACTGTGAGGGTTAAAGGTTCCTATGAGTCTGATGTGTGGTGGATTACGGTCTTGAATATTTCCAGATGTGTTTAATAATTCATTTCTATGTTTTTGTTTTACTCTGCTATAGGCTTTTTTTCTGGAGATTATGTGAATAACCCCTTTGTTTGAATCTACCATATACAGTAGTTATTTTGCTTGTTCTTCAAAGTCAGACTGTAATGAACAATTTCGCTTTACTCTCAGGTATTGGCACCAAATGGAAAGGGTGATGACTGGTACCAAGTAATAAACTTTTAGTCACAGTTTCATTCCCATAGGTATAAGTGATTAACATGTTGTCCGTTGACTTCTCTATAACCAGATCCAAAAACTAAATTTTTACAGGGTTGAGGGTGTGAGTAAAGCGCAAACCTGGATGGTTTTTGTTGAGTTTATTAATGAAACGTTCCAATTGTGTGACTGTTCCCTTCCATGTAAGAAAAATATTGTCAATGTGCCTGATCCATATGTCGATCAGCTCAGTAAACACGATAAATTGATCGCTAAACACAATTTGTTCCGCCCAATGCCCCAAATGCAGATTTGCATATGATGGGGCATAGGGCGTTCCCATGGCTGGGGAACACATAAGGAACATAATTTATTTTTTCTGTATATTTTCTATGCTAATTTATTAGTGGATCTAATAAAAAAAGATGTGTTTATTTTGTGTTAAAATATTATATATTCATAGACAATAATATTAGAGCATTTGTTCCTAGGCAATGTGGTTTCATGACGTGTATTAACCCCTTCAGTACTGTTTTTGTGTTACCCTGGATTTTGTATCATAACATGGGCTTAATACTAGCATATTATATTTTTTAATTACACATATGTTGATATCAGATTGTTAAGTGTCAGATATTGTTGAAATGTTATTGTTTTGTAGTGCCTTTGTTCTATACTTTCACTTTGAGTACTTCTATGGGACTCTGCAAGGTTTTGAAAACCAGTTGCAAGTGGTCTTATTAGTATCGGGTTTGGGTGTCAGTGTAAAAAACATTGGAGATTTTTGCATAGCTTTATGGCTTTGTCCTGCAGTTCACTTGTAGCAGTGACTCCTAGCAGTTTTAATTGATTTTGCAGGGCCCACAGTTCTTTTTATACAGTCCATTTCTCTCTGTATGGTCCACTTTCAAAATACTTTATTTTCCAGGTCTTTTGTTTGTTCTGGGGAGGGCTATATTCTGTATACTCAACAGACTTCTTACTGGGGTTGATTAAACAGTCTTGAAATGGTACCCTTTTCTTTAAAACCATCCTATGTTAGCTATACTCCAAATGCAGGGGTGCCAATTTTTGCAGCAAAAACTGCTGAGTTTTTGCTTCCAGCAGGTTTTAACTCTTTGGCCTCTAGTTAATTGTCCAAATCACAATTACCTGAGCTCGTAATGGAGCCTGTAAATGTTACTGATATTTAATTAGCTACATTTTGCTTCTCACACTCCATTTGTGAGTTACAGGCTCAAAAGCACTGCGGTTGTCAAACATCTTACTCCGTCCTATCTCCTCCTTTGATGTTTCAAGCCCGTAAATGTTACCAGTGCCAAAGACGGAAAATCCATGTTTAATTACAACAATTCAACAAACCTGTAAATTGCAAATGTATCAAAAACATATACGAGTACTAGATATAACTCTCAAGCTGGTTAAACACCTGTTCGTAACACTGCAAAAGCAAATAAAAACACACTACTGTGCTTAAAAATACTGGGGAAGCAATGAAAGTCACAAGCTCGCAAATATGGAAAAAAACATATTTTTTTAATGTTTTATTTACATGTTATATCAATCCTGGGAATCAAGGAGTTAATATATATCATGGAAGCCACATGGCCTAGAACAATTGATTTATTGATTTTTATTGATTTCTACATTTCTGTATTGCGAGTCCGATTGCAAATTGGACTTCTAAACACTAATTGATTGTAGTTTAAACTCCATGTGCAAATAACGGGCTTGGGATTAAATGGGGGCCTTTGTCTCTTTACTCCAGCTCCAAATTAACAGCTTCAAAATACTGCAGTCCATACAGTTACACAGACTGTAGTCCAAATGGCAGACTTACACAGGGACTGCAAGCATGCTGTCAAAACTGGCAGCTTTAGGACTCACACAGAGCCTGCAAGCTTTACTCACAGCTTGCTTTCACTGTTAGCCAAGCAGTGCTAAACGAGGGACCAATTCATCTCACTGGACCAATCTTTTAAAGTGTTAACAGGTGTATATTGATTTCACTGCTCCAGGAGTTAACTCCATTAGACCTCCTGGGAAAAAATGTTCAGTAACCTGTAGCTTACTCCAACCTCTGGATGCACTCAGTCATAATATATGTGGCCAGGTAAAGAATGTTATCTGGTATTTGTAGGAGGGGCCCTCTCCTAACTGTTGAACGATCGGGGTAGCGATAAGAACCATGGCCCTCCGGCTATGGAATGCCCTATTGGACAAGTGGAATTTAGTGGCGAGGGGTAGCCGAGAAGTGCAGGGTGCTACCGGACATCCGGCCTGCTCAGTGGGAAAGATGAGCCCTTGTGCGAAAGCAAGGCTTACTGATACACCCAGGAACAGCAGCAATAGTGGATGAGGCTGCTAGTGAGCTGAAGGCGGGTCTCAGAGAGGAGTGACGAACAGCTGGTAACCCCGAGATCAGCAACAATTGTGGATAAGGCCACTGGAGGCAAAGCATATTAGGCGATACATTAAAAGAGATTACCGGCAATAGACGAGAGGGCTAGTGTTGGACGTAGGAGGAGGAGTGGTGCGGTGGTGCCTAGCGAAGGCTGATGTGGGGCTTGCGAGTATGATGAAGTCTAGTGAAGGCAAGTGCGAATATGAAAGCATGATTGAGGTGGAGCCTAGAGAAGGCTGATGTGGCTTGCAAATATGGTTGAGACTAGGGAACAGGACTATGAAAGCGTGATTGGGGCGGTACCTAGCGAAGGTGGATATCGGATTTATAGAGATATCCGAAGTGGTACCCAAACAGGGCCGAGTAGAGAGTGTAAGGAGGGTAGACGTTTAGTAGATCTGGGCCAGAAACTTAATCACTTATAAGGTGTAGGGAAGCGGAAGTGCTACCTTGGATGTGGACAAGGGCATAGACAAGTGTATTCAGGCCCAGATCTATAGTAGGAAAGTGTAAGGAAGTCAGGTAACTTACCTCAAGAGAAACCATCGCTCTCCAGCAATGAGAGTTCCCTCTTGGGCAAGAAAAGGAGCCAGAAACTGCACTGCAGGAGGCTCTGCATATTATTTAGGTGACCGAAGTGATGTCCAGAGAAGGCCGATAGGAGAGCATAAGGAGGGTAGAAGTTTGGTAGATCTGGGCCCAAAATAAACATGAATGAGGCGTAGGGAAGCCAAAGCGCTACCTTGGACATGGACAAGGGCATGGACAAGTAGGTTGAGGCCCAGATCTGTAGTAGGAAAGCGTAAGAAAGTCAGAATAACTTACCTCGAGAGGAACCATTGCTCTACAGCAATAAGAGTGCCCTTTCTGGCAAACAATAGGTTATGAGGAGATATGTGCAGATGCCGAAGGCAGGAAATATAGAAGCTGCAAGCAAAGCAGTTACAAGGAGATATGCACAGCTGCTGAAATGAAAGAGCTGGAAATGGCGGAGTGAAGCAAATAAACAATGAACAGTCATAGTTAGATGACAGTGCTGAGAAGCAAACTGCAGAATGTAGAGTCAGAATGAGCAGAAGAGCAAACAGCTCAAGTGAGATATCTGAAAAGGCCAAAAAAATTAACGGTGCTGCAGACAGGAGCAGCTGTACTCTGCATGACACAGCCAAATGAGCTGAGGGGCAAACAGGAAGCGCTTATAAAGTTGCAGAGAGCCCCGCCTAAGGAAAAGGCTGACTGTGTATGAAACAGCTGAGGGCCCCACCCATGGAAGAAACAGGACGAGAGAGAGGGACAGAGCACAAATATATATATATATATATATATATATATATATATAATAAATATCTATATATTTTCTATGCATATATATTATTTTAAATGTTTTTCTTTTTTTCAATGGCTCTGGGGCCACCCAACAATGGCCCCTCCTGGCCCCCACCATCCCTGCCTACTCTGCCTTGTCATCTTCAACACTTCTCTGTCTCCTCTGCCAGCGCTTCTTCTCTCTGGGCAGGGAATACAGAATTAGGTCACATAAGTGTGACGTCAGTCCTGATTCCTGCCTTTGTCAGAAGACCCACCTTCAGACAGATAAGTGTGAAGCAGGTGAGTCCGAGGGGGCTGGGCGGGCCTAGGATACCACTGTTGGTGGGTAAAGGCTGATGCAGGGGGGCCTCCAGATCTATTTAAAAAAGATAAATATGAATTAAAAAAATGTACTGCACTGGGTCTGTAAGAGCAGGGGCCCAGTGCATTAGACCAGGTGGACTGGTGTTAGTTGTGATTAAAGTTTATTATGTTACAGAAAAACATATTTTAAATCTGATACATTTCTTAGATGTCTCTTCTTAAAACTGAACTATCAAGTAACAAAGAAACTATACTTTCAAATATTGCAGTATGTAACAACATCTGTCTAGTATTCCTTTGCATTTTTGCTAGCGGCAATATTCCATTTTTATACATACCATATGGCCACATATAAAAATACAATCTACTCAAAACAAACCTTTCACAGGTATCTGTTTCATAATGAGATTTAGAAAAAAAATGGACAATGTAACTGCAAACATACATTGCATCAACTCATAATTATATACATTATTGTACTGGACCTATAAATAGATACTTAAAGGAAAATTGTAGTGCATTTAAAGCTCATTTATTTGTTTGCTGAGCATAGACTATTAAAAACAGCATGCAGTTTAAAATACAAAGGTTAACATTTTTCATAGCTTTTAAATTGTTTGTTTGTGTCAATCGGTGTGTGGTCAGGTCTGTCTGGAAGCTGGACTAACATGGAGCTTGGAAGCAGGATAGGTTGATGTTGCTGGCCCAGCCCCATGACATCATTAGCCCTGTCCCCGCAGTCTACACAATGGTAACAGCTCTATTGTGACTGGTAGCTGCTCCCTGGGGGCCTTCCCATTGACGGTGCATAGGTAGGGTCTCAGGCTGAATCAGAACCTACACTGGCTAGACTTTGCTTTAAGTCCAGCACACAGGAAAAGCTGGCCACACCCATGACAGAAACAGGTAGGAGGAGATGAACGGCTCTGCTCAATGCTATTTAAAAAATCTATGCTGAACAAACATATGAGTGTTACTTGTAATTGCACCACAGTGATCATTTAAAAAAAAAAACAGTGTGGAAGGTTTTTAATGTGGGCTACATTGTCATTCAGAGCAAATACTGAAAGTGGAAAAAAGCCAAACAGGCAGTCACAAGAGTCTGTCACTTAAGCAAGATCTGTCAACATACTAGTTTTGGTTTTGATTGAGATGTCACTTGCCATTTTAATGTGGGCAAGCTTGTCTGCAAAATTCAGGGTAGGTTTTTGTACTGTCAGTGTGATACTTTGCTCAATGCAGAAAAGGTAGTGCATCTTGCCCTTTGTAACAATAGGTAACCAAAAATCTTTTAGTCTCTTAGAAAACAGAAGATGTATTTAGGTAAAGAGACTTTTTCATAAACACCTTTGAACACATTTGTCATATTGAATATATGATCTAACAGTGGCAAGCTTCATAGAGTAATATTGTTGTCTACCCCCTCTACAGTATAAATTCCAAGTAAAAACAATTACTTTATTTCAACAGAATTTTTTCTACATACATTTTTTTAAAATTTTAGCTAAACAAAATAACAAAATACAGATTATGAAATAATAAATGTGAAACTGCATTTAATAAAACACATATAACCCAACAAAAAATCTGTGTACATTATTGTATCACAAAATCCAGTACTGACTATATTCAAATATGCAGTCCCAGGGCCTTTCCAAATTCCAATCCTGCAGTTGCCATCATACAGGCCGTGAGTCTGCGGGTTTGAAATGTGCAACGGTTACAGAGCAATTTAATTGAAAAAGCCCACAATTACATGGCCTAAAGTCAAATCCGTAAACCATGTAACCGTACGTAGCATTTCAGGGCATGATCATGATAATTAAGCAAGCCTGTAAGTAACAATTTAGAAACAGGAGTAGTACAGTAGTAAATGAGAGCGTCATCATGACATCAGTAAAACATGGCATTTAAACGTTAATCAATTAGTGTTTAGTCATAACGTTAATCAATTAGTGTTTAGACATCCAATATGTGATTGAGCTCGCAATCCAGCGACTTAAAAATCAATAAAAATTAATGAAGAAGATGTTATAGCCCATGTGGATGGCCTGATATGTATTAACTCCTTGATTGATATGATGGAAATTAAACATAAAAAAGAAAGTCCAGCAGTTTGTTTATATTTGCTTTTATAGCGTTACGAACAGGTGTTTAACCCCTTTGCGAGTCCTCTCTAGTACTTGTCGAATTTTTTGCTATATTTGCCGTTTACAAGTTTGAAGGCAATTGCGGGCTTGTGGAATTGTTGCAATTAAATAGCGATTTGCGATTTTAGCGATTGTAACATATGTGAGCTTGATAGATCAAAGGCTTAGATGGGTTGGAGTTACGATTTAGACAACGCAGGAATTTTCAGCCTGTAGCTCGCAAGAAGATTGCAGGCAGCTAGAGGAGGCCTAATTAAAAATCAGTAACTTTTGTGGGCTACATTACGCACTTCGGTAATTGCGATTTTGACAATTGAATAGGGCGAGCAGAGTTTAATATCCACCCATCCTCCTTTCTCCAACTGTATGACCCCATAATGACTTGGGTTATCTGGGAAGCCAAAGACTACCTACACATACCTTACACAAAAAGACTCAAGCACATGATGTGCCTTAAGTAATGTCACTATACATTTTGTGGTAATTAGAAATGTGTGTTGAATTTGAAGTTCGGTAAATGACAGAAGGTTCAGTAAAGTGAATGTAAACTGTGCTGAAGACATGTATGTACACAGTTGATTAAATGTGAAATGCATGTTTTTGTCTGACAGTGTATCAGGATATGAACACATGTTGTACAGCCATTTATTCTGTGTATATCCATCCACTTTGTTAGAAAACGTGTATGATTGACTTTCTATAAGGTTGTATGTACGTATGAGCAGCTTCCACTCCATGACACAAAAGTATATATTCAGACAAGCTATACGTGGATGGTTGATTGCTACCTTTTGATCTATGTATTGACATTATACTAAGATGTCTGCTGAACTACACCCCTAGAACCTGTATTGAAATAAAATGCATGTGATGCATAATCAATTATTCAGAACTTTAACAGTGTTTATCTTTTATTGTTGATTAATTATCATGTTTGTTAATTGCTTTGATTTTTATGCTTCTTAAGATTCTCCACTTCTGGTTTTATTGTTCTTGTGAGGGCAATATATTATAATGGTTGTGAGCATGCGAGTTGTTGCTAACGCGAAGCGAGGGACTCAGTTCCCCGCAAATGCGGGTCCTCGCAAAGCGAGGGGCCGCACTTACGGTGGTGGAGCATCCCAACGTCCCCGCAAATGCGGATCCTCGCAAAGCGAGGGTCCGCATTTGCGGAGGTGGAGGCTCCAACGTCAGCTGTGTTACACAAACACACCACACACACAACGTTTTAACAAAAAAAAAACAACCTCCCAGCCAAAAAAAAACCAACGTAACGTCTCCGCAAATGAGGATCCTCGCGAAGCGAGGGTCCGCATTTGCGGAGGTGGAGGCTCCAAAGTCGGCTGTGTTAACAAACACACACACACGACTTTAAAAAAAAAAAAATCTCAAAGGTGCCTCACACCCGGTTACACACACACCGCGGCCGAGGGCGAGGGGCCGCATTTGCAATGCGGGTCCTCGTAAAGCATTTGGGGAATGAGGCAACCTTAACGTAACAGACACCCACAAGCACTAAGAATCCCACTATAACAGCCGACCTGTGCGCAACTAAAAACAGTGAAAACACACCAAATACTCACAAAAACAACATAAAAAGCTTACCCATAGCAAGGGGGGGCACCCAGGACCTCTGAAAGTGAAGTTACACCTCCATTTAAGTTCAGACACACGAAAATCCCCTAAGCGAGAGAAAAAATGGCCGCCGAAAAAAACGAAAACGAGGCTCACCTCAGAAACCTGCATTAACCTCAGAACCAACCTTAACGTAACAAACACGCACGAATAATGGCAGATCTGTGCGCACCTACAAACAGTCAAAACACACCAAATACTCACAAAAATGACATAAAATCCTTACACATAGCAAGGGGGGGGGGCACCCAGGACCTCTGAGAGTGAAGTTACACCTCCATTTAAGTACAAATTCCAGAGTTCACACACACGAAAATCCCCTAAGCGAGAGAAAAAATGGCCGCCGAAAAAAATTAAAATGAGGCTCAAAGACCCAGGACCACTCAGCCACCTACAACTTACCCAAGAAGGGATCCGAGATAAGGTCGGAAACCCGAATTAACCACAGGGGATCTGAGATAAGCTCCGAGTCCTGCATTAACCCCACATTAACCATCGCAGTGGGGGTCCCGATTGCACGCGATCGGGGACCCTCGCTGCAATCAAAATTTAAAATTCCAGCATTCAGGTCCTTAAAGGACCGTAAAGGTCCTTAAAGGACCCATTGTAAAAGAAAAACACATTAAAACTGTCACCCTGTCAATCATGGGCGTCAATACGGACCCCCATAAAACCCTCATTAACCCTGTCACTCATGGGGGTCAATGGAGACCCCTACAAGCCCTTCATTAAGCCTGTCACTCATGGGGGTCAATACAGACCCCCATAAGCTGTTCATTAACCCTGTCACTCATGGGGGTCAATACAGACCCCCATAAGCCTCTAGTTAACCCCATCAGTCCCATAAGGGTATATTAACACCATTATGGGCCTGTTACAACACTACATTAACCACATAAGTGCCATGATGGTCCTCAAGGACCATCATGACACTAAGTATAAACACTATACTGCACTAGACCCCCCCAATAAAACATTAAATATCAGCTAAACACCCTCTACACTAACCTATTAACATCTACACTACCTACCCCCTATTAACCCCCACCACTCTAAACACAGAAAATTAAAAAGCCTAAAGTCACAAAAAAAAATATCTACATTACATGAAATAAAAAACCTAACTCACAAAAAAAAATAAACTACATTACACAAAATAAAAAAACCTAAGTCACAAAAAATAAAAAAAAGGAACATTACAGAAAAAAAAAAAACATTACAACCCCCCCTCACTACAGAAAAAAAAAATACACACCTGAAAAGGAAATACATAGGGCCTCATTCTATTACCGGCTGTAGGAGATGCGGGGCCGCAAAGACCGGCCGCAAGCTATTCGGCTATTCTATTCCCCTCCGGCCGGGGATTCCGGCAGGCTTGCGGCCGGCGCCTTTCTACCGCTCGCGCAGGAGGAAAGCCTTTGATCTAAAACGGCCGCAAGAGTTTCGGCCGCAAGAAAATCCCGGTTGCTATTCAATTGCTCCGGGAACCCTCTCTGCAAGGCTAAAACCGAGCCGCAGCTTACTTGCAGGAAAAAGGTCCCGCTAGCACCAATTAAGCACATTATAAAGCCGAAATAAAGCCACCCTGCACTCTGAGGAGACTATAAAGTGATTGTAGGTGTTAGCAAAAATAGCACAACATTCCCCTACACTCAAATCCGTAAAAAAATTATTTTTTTATTTATGTCAAAAATCCATGGAAAAAGTCCCGAGGGCTTGGAGCACCTCAGACCCGCCCACGCTGCGGCCGGAAAATAAACAGTTAATGTAAACTCAGATTTGGGCTGATGTGCCAGCTTGAGAGGGGGTTGCTATTAATCCTCATGTCCCCCAATATGATCCCTAGCATTTACAGAGCTGTACAGTGCCGTCTTGAATTTATTTTTGCGTTTAAAGTTTTCTGAGCTTACGGCCAGTTGCAAGATATACGGCCGGCCGTAAGGGGGCCGTATAATTGAATTGCAAGATAACAGAACCCCCGCAAGGAATCGCAGCCTTGCGGTGATTTTAGGGACGATAATAGAATGAGGCCCATAGAATACAAATACATATAATACAAATACATACAATACAAATACATACAATACAAATACATACAATTACAATACAATTACATACAATTACAATACAATACACCCCTATCTAATATACATCACACAATCTATCTAAATAAATAGCATAATCTAATATACATGCTATCTATATAATAATACATTCCCAATTTATCTAAATAAATAACACAATTTAATATACAATACATCCCATGCTATCTATATAAAACGCATACCCCTAGCTAACATACAATAAATGCTATCTATATATTAACTAATCTAAGTCTAAGCTAAAATAAAATAATTAAGACCACTTACCTTTGCAGATGTCAATTAGGATCAGCCACCTATGAAAAAAAATGAAAAAAATTAGTGCAACACGTTTACAGTTCTAAAATAAACATTCTATACATTCTATACATTCTATACATTCTAAATATTCTACTCACCTTTCCGGCATGTCCCGTCCGGCATTCTTTAAATCCTTCTCCGGCGCGGCACCTGTTAAAAAAAAACAACATTAATAGACATACATCAAAATAAAATAAACATAATCTACATTATACTTACCTCCCTGTGATGTCTCCGGCCTCCTCCGGATCCTCTTCTGCCACGCCCTGTAAAAAAAAAAAAAAAGTATACTTACATTCCATTGTGATTGGCTGATGGCAATAAAGCCTTAGGATTGGTTCAAATAAAGATGGATAGGTGTGTTATCCAATCACCGTTGTATTTTGGGGTGTAAACTTTTTCATTGGTTCACAAATGGGGTCTTCTCATTGGCTGAATTTGATAGACAGCCTTTTCAGCCAATCAGAAGCCGCCATTGCCAATTTTATTCTGGAGCACTCCATAGGAAGGTCATTATCGTTTTTTTTTTCTTTTCTTCATGCGACGAGGCAGGAGACATCGCGTAAAGATAAGTATAATGTAGATTGTGTTTATTTAAATTTGGTTTATGTTTACTAATGTAATGTTTTTTTTTACAGGAGTATCACCGGACAAGCAAAGATGGACGAAAGAACATGGAGGACGTGACATGCTGGGACGTGACATGCTGGAACGGGACATGCTGGAAAGGTGAGAATAATATTTAGAATATTTAGAATGTTTAGAATGTTTCGAATATTTACAATGTTAAGAATGTTTAGGTATTTCATGTAAACGTGTTGTATTAATTTTTTGAATCTTTTTTACCGTTGGTTGCTGATCTGAAGAAACATCTCAAAGGTAAGTGGTCTTAATTATTTTATTGTAGCTTACAATTAGAGTAGCTATTATATATATATATAGATAGTATTTATTGTATATTACATAGATAGATAGGGGGATGTATTATTAGATAGTATTGTATATTAGATAGTGGGATGTATATTACATTATATAGTGGCATGTATATTAGATGGTGGCATGTATATTACATAGGGGTGTATTGTATTTTATTAATTGTATTGTATTTTATTTAATTGTGTTGTATTGTATTATATGTATGTATTATATATATTTCATTTTCAGGTGTGTAATTTTTTTTTAAAATTTTGTAGTGACGGGAGGTTGTAATGTATTTTTTGTATTTTCTGTAATGTTCTTTTTTTTATTTTTGGTCACTTAGGTTTTTTTTTTGTTCTGTAATGTACATTTTTTTTGTGGTGATTTTAGTTTTTCTTATTTTATGTCATGTAGATTTCTGCTTTTTGAGGAATTTAGTTACTTGAGGCA
Source organism: Discoglossus pictus (assembly GCA_027410445.1). Lineage (NCBI taxonomy): Eukaryota > Metazoa > Chordata > Amphibia > Anura > Alytidae > Discoglossus > Discoglossus pictus. The sequence continues at coordinate 272,236,796 of CM050165.1, read as the reverse complement.
CACAGTACACTCACATTGTGTGACAAACAGCATTTCAACACTTTATTTTATTGACCGTCATTTTTTGACGGGCAAGTCGCTAGTATATTATAATTCTTGGATTTTAATGAACTGGAGTTTTTTTCTGTCAAGCCACAGTGTTATCTTTTTTGTGTGCATTGTAGAGTTTAAGGGAAAAGAAAACAACAGCTTGATCAGCTGGAGTTTGAGGTAGCAGAAATTGATAACCTTCAGAGATTGGAATTCCAAATACAAGGTCAAGTCACATTATTAAGACCACCACCTATTTTTAATGTCAGCATATCATAGCCAGTGAAATACGGCAAGTGGTGCAAGCTGGCTTGGTGGGTATATAAGGTAACATGTTGGCATTCTGCAAACATATCAGCCATCACTGTCATGGGTAAAATGTACAATTTATCAGACTTTGAAAAGGGGTCATTTTGTGCCAAGGTTGGCAGTATTTCTGAAACAGCGTAGTTTGGGATCTGTTTGCGTGCTGCTGTGGTTAAAGTGTACTGCAGTGGTTAAACTGCAGAGCAACATGTGTCATTGATGTCAGAGGTGATTGTCGGCTGAGAAGATGTGTGAGGGCAAACCGACATACTACAGTTGATCAACCTACCATCCAAACTAACCAAACATGTGTCTTAAAGGACAGTACAGTGAACCCTGTTGCATATGAGGCTCTGAAGCAAAGGGCTGGTCACTGCACCCATGCTGACGAGGGCTCATCACCAGAAACGGCTTCAATTTGCACAAAAGGACCAAAATTGGAACTCTTCTGATTGGCAAAGGGGATCCTACTCTGATAACGTTTTCTGCTCCATCGTCTGGACGGATGTTGGCGTGTCAGGTGCAAAACCTCTGAGAACAAACACTTCGCAACCATTGTTGGAAGAACACAAGCTGGTGGCAGCAGCGCTATGGTCCGGTGAAATGTTTTCTTGGCATTGTTTGGGTCCACTCATACTTCTGGAGGAAACTGTCAACCCATTGGGTATTCTATCACAAATCAACTACACCCATACATGTTGACCGTCTTCCCTGGAGTGGATGGGATCTTCTAGCAGGACAATGCAACATGTCATATGACCAGAATTGTCCAGGAGTGGTTGGAGGAGCTTCCAAATACTTCCCTGGATCCCAAATTCCCCGGACTTGAACCCCATCGAGAACCTGTGGGACCACCTCAATCACCATGTTTGCTGTATGGATCCTCCATTACGCACTCTTCAGCAGCTGTTCGATACACTGCAGTCTGCATGGCTCCAGATACCCTTGCCAACCTTCCAGCATCTTACTAGCTCACTACCATGCTGTCTATCTGTTGTCCATGCTACGCAAGGCGGTTATTCAGGATATTAGGTCATAATAATGTAGAAGAAAATGTTCACTGATGTGGACACTGGGAATTCTCAAATAGCTGGAAAGTTCCAAGGATACCAAACAGATGCAGTTGTCCTTAATTACCAGCCAGTAATAAGGCACAGCCTGCCTGTCAACTTCTAGCAGTATGTAAAAGTGCAGTAAAAGGTAGTACAAGATAATATTCTCTTCAACTCGTGTTTATGTGAGTATTACCAAATATACCATTTCACTATGTACATATTACCATTTTCACTAAATGAACACATTTGTCACAAACACCAATCTTTTCATCCAGCATTATCATTTTAAATATATGATATGACAGTGATGATATGCATATAGTGGAAAATATGAAAAATGTTGAATAAGTTATATGTGACAAATAATATTATGATGAATACAGCATAACTAGTCCTAGAGATGATGAAAAAATGTGTTCCCGAAGTCAATTTGTTGGGGAACCCAGTAGCAGGGAAAATGACTACAAAAGACATGCCAAATAACAGACAGCAGACAAAGAAATAACAAATAGAAATAGAGGTGCTCAATCATAGAGCAAAGTAGCCTTAATAGGTTAGTTCCATGGATATGAGAACCACAACCTCTTTTACCTCACTTGTGTCCTTGACAGGGAGAAATGTACTGAAGTATATTAGTCTGCTCTCACTCAAAAAAAGTGATCCAAGCCCCAAATACCAGACAATTATACCTTTAACAGGAGAAATAGCAAACCCCAGATCTATGTTTCAGCCTTTTTGGGCCTCCTCAGTAGGGTGTAGCTGGCAACTCTCTATGGCACAGTGAGCAAGGACTCCACGTCTGGGGCCCACGTCACCGTTAGGGAGACTAAGTCCTAAGAGGCATTTGCACTTGCAAAAACAAAAATAGAGGTGCTAAATCAGAGAATGAACTAAACTTAATAGGTTATTTATATGGACATGATAACCCATTATGAGAGCAACCTTTTGTAGCTCACTTGTGCCCTTCACAAGGAGAAATATCCTAAAGTTTGTGGTCGGAGCCTTCTCTCTGATAGTAGGTAGCTTTGAGGTATGGCATATTTTGCTACAACATCCTAGCTTGATTAGAGGGCCAGGGAGAGTGTAGAGTGAAAGAGAGAAGGGTGGGTGGGTATGAGGAATGGGCGCTGAAAGTAATGTTCAGGTGGGGTTTATGTAGTGTGTGGGAGATCCGGCTGCTCCCACAACTACATGTCAATTACATTAACCTGTGCTTTGTGGTCGGAGCTTTCTCTCTGATAGTAGGTAGCTTTGCGGTATGGCATATTTTTGCTGCAACATCCTAGCCTGATTAGAGGCCAAAAAGTACATGAGAAATAGGTAAGGATAATGAGTCCTTAATTGTGAGATAGGCATGAAGGGTTAGTGGTGTTCAAAGGACGGATTGAGAAAGTACCTGTAGAATCAGTCAGACTTCCATCTTCCCAGGGATTGATGATGTGTTATGGAGTCTGGATACGGGACGCTGGGGTAGCTGCACCGATGCGGAAGGAAAGGCCGGAGTATGCATACGGATCGAGACCCAACCGATAAGGCATTGGCGCATGTGATGGATGCAAGTTACTGTAGATAGAGGTTTGGCTGAAAGCTGGTAACGGAGGAAGGTGGGATGGTTTGGAGTTCCGTCATGACATCAGTAGGTTGATTATGAGGACAGGACACCAGAGATTGTTTTTCAGATAGTAAGAGATGTTTTTCGGGGCTTTGCTTGTCTTGGTATGAGGGAGCGTGAGGATATAGTGGTCAATCTGTTGGGTGTCAGATTGTTTGGTGAGATATCCGGGTTGGCGTGGGGATGTAGTTATTTCCCCCGGACGAAGAAATCCATAGGATGGTGAGGGAGGTATCGTCCCCAAATGGAAAGGTGCGGAGCAGCGAAATCAGGCATTGAAATGGTGATCTGTCTATAGGGAGGTGTTTGTATAAGTGTAGACAAAGGTTGGGCTGCCAATGCTCAAATATATGACTTCATGGGTAGAACAAGAAAAATGACAGGTGAGCGTTGAGGAGTAACGAGAAGTGGAACTGGAGTCCGGACAAGTAGGTCTTGATAGTGCAGTAACGGTGACCTAGGTGAGTGTAGGCTGCGAATGCCAGAATGGTTTGGATGGCGTATGGAGGTTGGATCCAGTTGGAGGTGATGTAATTCTGAAAATTCGGGATCCTTGATAAATGAAAAGTCGTCCATTGGGAAGTAGTTTGAAGTCATTGGTGGTATCGGATTTTGACAGCCAAGATCGAGGACCGAGCAAGGATATGCGATATATGGCATTGTCGTCTGTGGAATAGAGATGTGAGTGTTTGTTTGACGGGATAGTGGAGTTGATACTCAGGATTAGACTTCCTTGGGGGGCTGACAGGTCAATCACCAGTCGCTTTTTCAGTGGATATTTCCTGGTGGCAATGCCCATGGGGTTAATGCATTTAGACGGGAAATGGAGGTATGGTGGATGGGCCCAGGAGGTAAAGATTGTTGAGTTCAATGGTTAGGAGTGGATCTACCACCTCAGGTTCTTGTTCAGCTGATTGTAAATTAACGTTGGCATGCTGAGGAGAGGGGTTAAATGAGAGGGCCCAGGTAATGGATTAGTGGGATTAGGACAGAAGCTAGTGAAATTCGAGGGTGACGAGCAGTGTTGGCATACTGCTGTCGTGACTCAGGCAAAGTTCTGTCAAACTAGCTCATGTTCCAAGGTGGGCCAGTCTCTATAGTAATTGAATTGGGCTTTGGCGGTGGCTGCTTTGGCCGTGAAGGACCGATGGTAGTTATAGTAATTCTGGCCTCCGTACTCCTGAGACAAGTCCTACACCAGGTACATGTAATCGTCCAGCTCTTGACATCTGTATGGATAAGCCTGGTAGTGTCGTGGGTGGCACGGTAGGTCTCTCACCTTGGATTTGAGGCTGGGCCTCATCAGCTTGCATGGCATTGAGTGTTGCTGGAGTCTCAAGATGACAGACATGGGTTCAGAGAGAAGAGACGGATGTAGCAACATCTGGAATCGGACGAAGGATTTCGGTCAGCTGGTCGGTCATCACTGACATGTAGTTGCGGTGCTGGACATAGATCTGGTATAGCTCGGTCTTGCAGGCAGAAGCTGGAAAGGGACACCTCTGTCCATTCATAATTGGGCCAGATGGGGCACTGTACACACCCAGAATGATGAATGCCTTACGGCCAAGAATGGTGGCCTAGATTGTGAAGACTGAGCTTGGGGAATGACGCTGTTGGCGTTGGAGCGGGCCAGTTTGGCCATAGTTTTGGCTCTAGTGGTTTAGGGGAGTAAACAAGGGTTATAGGAGGAATGAGAGGTGGTGCTGGTGCTAGAATTGAGGCGCTGATAGCCTTGGTGTGGCCTAAGTTAGGTTCGAAAGAAAATAAAACGTGACTGCTGAATCAGGCTTGAATGGAGGTGAGCGTCAAAGTGATATGAGGTTGATGGCGGCTGATAGGGAAGCTCGTCATGAATGATGTCGGTGAGACGATTGAGTGGCAGTAAAAGGGGGCGACTGGGACTATGATGACCCTCGAGGGGTCGGCGCGAATGGGATAGGAGTGAGATGTAATCAGCCGGTGACGAGCAAAAGTGCATCTCTTGTAGTAAGGAAGGAGGAATGGCATTGGGGAGACGATGATGGAGGTGGAAAGGTGGTGCGTTGGCGGAGTTGGATGATGGAGCTGATCACCTAGGGTGGCTCTGAATGAAATGCCTTTAGTCTGCCGTAACGGGATAATTATATAAGGAAAGGAGGGCTTGGCTGTTGCGAGAGGTGAGTTTGTCCCAGCCCGGTAGACTGAAGTGGTCAGTTTGAGGGACTTGGAGAGGAGTGGAGCTTGGAATGGTGAGATGGAGTGATTTGATGGACTGATTGAAAATATCAATGCGATTGAGAGAGTGGCGCTCAAGGGTCTTGGCAGAAGGAGCCGATGAAAACACATCTGTGAAGTCTCGTAGGGGAGTAAGGGCTGTGCTGGTAGTGTCTGACTACAGTCTTGCAGTGAGGTAGTTCAGCTGGGACGGACATTTGATAGCAGTAGGGGTTTTGACGAGGGCATGATAGTACACAGAGGTATTTGGAACCTGACCTGGCTGAAGCGGCTATTAGAAGCATGGAGGGCAAATGTTGAGGGTATGCTCATGTATTTTTTGTTCCTTATTTGGTGCACTGATAACTTATAGCTCCGCTTGCTAGGGAAGGTGATCTGGCTGTTCTGATGAGTTAACTTGAGACGGCAAAGTGACAATAATGTGAAGACTTAATGAATCATTGGAGGGGCGCCTATAACATTGAGGTTAAATGCTAGGCTCTGGTGACCCTCGAGAAGGATGAATAAAAGACAGGAATGGAAAAAAAATAAGGAATAAAATGTGTAGTGAAGGCCAAAAAAAATCATGGAAAATAAAAGGGGGACAAAAGGAACAAAAGGGGACAAGAGCCACCACAAAGGGAGGCAGCCACAGCCCCCCAGAGCAAAAAGGGAAGGTGACCAGGTGGGGAAACGAACCCCAGACATGGAGGGAACGGAAAAAAAACAAGGGTCATACGATGAATAACAGCTGAGGGAAGTGGCAGTGGAAGGTTGGCACCTGTGTGACCAGAATTGAGGTGCTGATAGTCTTGATGTGTCTTACGCCAGGTGGGCAGGCTCGAAAAGAAAAGGAAATGTGGCCGCTGAACTAAGAAGGGCGGTGGGCATTGAAGTGATATGAGGTGGATGGTGGCTTATTGGCCAGGTAGAGGAGTAAGGGCTAGCGTGGAGATGACGGCGGCCTGGCAGCAAGACAGGTCAGCTGAGATGGCCATGCGACAGCAGTAAGGGGCTGAAATGAAGGGAATGAAAGTAAACCAGACCATGCCGAAACGGCAACGAGATGCATGGAGAATAATAGTTGAGGGCATGCACGTATATTGCTAAGCCAGGTTTGGTGCACTGAAAACTTCAGAACCACTTGCCATGGATCTGGCCGGCAGGGGAGCTACAGATAGCGCGGTGGTGCAAAGCACCGGGGGCCTACAGCATGGAAAAGGTCCTTGCATCTAAGCAGTGAGGAAGAGATACAATGAATAATGAGCAGGTCATGGAGAGGTGATCCGGCGGACCCAAGGGCGTGTACGGTATAAGAGTTTATTGCAAGGCTGTATGGATCCCCTAGCAAGGGAATAATACATGCAGGGAAGGCCAAAAGGACATGGAAAAGAAAAAAAGGAATGAGAGGGGCAAGCGCCACCACGAAGGGAGGCAGCAGCAGTCTCCAGGAGCAAAAGGCAAGGTGACCAAGGTGGGGGATCAAACCAGACAAGCAGGGAACAGAGGAGCAGGAGAAGGCCAGAGTGGGGAGCAAACCCGTGGACAGGGAAGGAGCACCATGCATGCCACCACGGCCCACCAGCAGAGGGAGCGCGTCCGCGCTGAGTGAAGCAGGAAGAGAAGAGGACATGCCTACAAGATGCAAAAACGGGCCCACAGACGGAGCTAGCCCCAGGAACGGAGGGACAAGAAGACAGAGCAGAGACAGAACCAAGTGACAGAGAAGACCCAAGAGGGACAAGGACGCGACATGCCCCAAGGAGGGAGAGTGCTGCCTGAGACAGAAACCAACCCGTGCGTCAGCATAGCACAAATGGCAGTGAAGAGAGAGGCCAAGAGGAAATTCACCGACTGTGGATCGAACCTGCAGACGGGCGGAGGGCGTGTGCAGACAGCAGAAGTGGCGTGGAAGAAGAGTGAGCCACCTCAGCAGGAGGAGCGGCATATGAAGAATGCCTCAGGTCAAGGAGGTAGGACAGGGAAAGCAAACAAGGCGGAAATTACATTAACCTGTGCTATATCAGTCTTTTCTCACTCAAAAGAGTTATCCAGCTCCAAAATACCAGGCAATTCTTTCCTAAACAGGGGTAACAGTAATCTCCAGATTTATGTTTGGGCCTTCATTGGGCCTTATATTTCAAAATATATCCAAGCCCCTTTTAAAGCTATTTATTGAACTTGGTATCGGGTTCCACAGTCTGACTACCTTCTTTTCTTAAGGTAGAATCTTTTTTTTTTTTCTTGTAACCTTATGGGATGACCTCTTGTCAGCTGAAAAGCTCTTGGTTCAAAAAGTTCTCCCTGACAAAGCCTTTTAGGGACCCTGTATGCATTTATATAACATAATCATATCCTTTCTTAACCTCCCTGGCGGTCTGGTCATGTCAGTGCTCCCAAGTGTTAAAGCGGTACATTTTGAGGTGCTGACGGGGCCAGACCCCACTGCATCACCTACGCATGCAGGGAAGGGAACCTGTAAAACAGATGCGTGTGATCCCGAGCGTGCCTCGGGTTGCTGCTTAAGGTACTGAAAATTAACCACGTTCGGGTTTATCGCTAACGCGCTTAAGTTCCTTTATTCTAGATAAAATAAGTTATTTTCTCTTAATACTTTTGTGCCAAGGCCATTATCAGTGTCCTTTCTATAAAGTGGTGCCCAAAATTCCATATTCCAAATGAGGGCAAAGTAGGGATTTATACAGTGGTAAAATCATATTTGCTTCTAATTCTTCTACATGCCTCTTAATGCATGTTATTATTTTATTTGCCTTTGCAGATTTTGCTTGGTATTCAGCACTGTTATGCAGGTGGTTTTCCACAAACACTCCAAAATCCCTGATAGCCCTAGATATGCTCCATTTAGAGTGTAAATGTCATGCTTATTTTTCCTTCTAAAATGCATAACAGTGAAACCTCCCATGCCAGACACTGCTTCCTGCACTTATATATAGCCAACTTGGCTAATGCTAAGGACAGGTTGACAAAGAGGTCCCTGTCCTTGTTTTCCCTGCACACTGGGTGCTCCCCCCCAAAAAAAAGTGAAGGGGAAAACCCATTTTTTAAGTACCCTGGGATTTATTCCATCAGGACTTAGTGCTTTATTAAAAACATTTTTGCAAACCTATTTTTGGATTTCTTCTTATGGTAAATAATTACTTGGTGAAGGTAGCACATCCCTATTGTGTTACAGTGTCTCAACCAGCTCATTTACCTTTTCCTGATATCTATTGGTGTGCCACACATTTTAAGGTTCCAATATTTTCTTTCCTAGCCTTCATTCCATTAACATGTTTAATAAAAATGGTTAGGGTTAGTCTTACTATCCTTTTTTATTTCCAAAAAGTTTTTATTAGGTAGCAAAATAGAAGGGAAATTGACATAAAAACCAAGTAACAGACTTGGCATAATTGAAGTACATCATAATTAGAGAAAGCAGAGAAAGACTAATATTATACTGCAACATATAAAGGTATCATATGACAGTCAAAATGAATATAAGCAAAAAGATTTATCCCCACCAGTGGGAAGGTCCAAGTGAAACTAAGTTACCTAAGTTTTTCCAATTTTCTAGGGAAAAATATTACCATAAATAAAACAAATTATTAAGCTCAGTATAGAAGATCTCCAAAGCCTAAGTAAAAAAAAAACTAAGTTGTGCGAATATAGTTACTGGATATACTTGAGAATAAGTTACGATTTTCAGCCCTTTTTTTAAGGCTGAAAAGGGGCCCCTTGGCTTATACTCAACTCACCCCCTGTCTCTCCACCCCTGAGTCTCTTTCCCCCCTCTCCCTCTCCTGTGTCTCTTTCCCTCCCCCTCCCTTATCATCCTCCTCATCCTCCCTCCTCAACCCCCCTCCTCAACCCCCTCCTCATCCTCAACCCCCCTCCTCATCCTCAACCCCCCTCCTCACTTTACCCCTTTCTAATTACCTCCCCAACTCCCTTTCCCCTCACTTGCCTTTCATCAGCAGCTACTCCTCCACTCCTCCGCGCGACTTCCCGTTGCGCAAGGACCAGGCATATGCTAATGACATGACGTCACATGCGCGTCACGTCATTAGCATTGGCTGGGTCCTGATGCAGCTGGAAGACATGCAAAGGATCGGAGGAGCAGCTGCTGATGGAAGGTAAGTGAGGGGAAAGGGAGAGGGGGAGGTAATTAGAAAGGAGTAAAGTGAGGAGGGGGGTTGAGGTGGGGGGTTGAGGAGGGAGGTTGAGGAGGGGGGTTGAGGTTGAGGAGGGGGGTTGAGGTTGAGGAGGGGGATTGAGGCTTAGGAGGGGGGTTGAGGTTCAGGAGGGGGTTGACGATGAGAAAGGGGGTTGAGGAGGGGGTTGAGGATGAGGAGGGAGGTTGAAGATGAGGAGGGGGTTGAGAATGAGGAGGGGGGTTGAGGAGGGGGTTGAGGAGGGAGGATGAGCTTAAAGAGGGGGGTTGAGGATGAGGAGGGGGTTTGAGGAGGGAGGTTGAGGAGAGGGATTGAGGAGGGAGGATGAGGAGGGGGGTTGAGGAGGGAGGATGAGGAGGGGGGTTGAGGAGGGGGTTGAGGATGGGGGATGAGGAGGGGGGTTGAGGAGAGAGGTTGAGGAGGGGGTTGTGGATGAGGAGGGGCGTTGAGGAGGGAGGTTGAGGAGGGAGGTTCAGGAGGGGGGTTGAGGAAGGAGGTTGAGGAGGTAGTTTGAGGAGGGGGTTGAGGAGGGGGGTTGAGGAGAGAGTTGAGGAGGGGTTTGACAATGAGGAGGGGGGTTGAGGAGGGAGGATGAGGAGGGGGGTTGAGGAGGGAGGATGAGGAGGGGGGTTAAGGAGGGGAGTTTAGGAGAGAGGTTGAGGAGGGGGGTTGAGGATGAGGAGGGCTGTTGAGGATGGGGTAATAAAGGAGGGGGAGGAAAGAGACACAGGGAAGGTAGAGGGGGGAAGAGACACAGGGGAGGGAGGGAGGAGAAAGAGACACAGGGGAGGGAGAGGGGGGGAAGAGACACAGGGGAGGGAGAGGAGGGGAAGAGACACAGGGGAGGGAGAGAGGGGAAGAGACCCCAGCTTCCACCCGACCAATACTCTGACTCATCCTAAACAGTAAAGTGAGACTTTACATTATTGACCATATGTACGGCCCTTAGTCCTTGCTACTACTAAATATATTATCAGTCCCTTATAACATTATGTGGTGGCTCCACTTCCTCGGTACCACTGCCCTGATCTCGTTGCTCCAATCTGTTGTTGTGTCTTTGTTTTTTCTTGACGGAGGCTTCGGACCATTCTATGGATGGCCTCTCTCTGGGTTTGGGTAGCTGACCCAACAGGTTAGTACCTTCTGGTACCAGCTGTAAATGCACCAGCTTTTTTTGAAGGCTTGCCAGGGAATAAGCTCTATGTGATTGCTCCCTCCATTCGAATTGGATGCTAAATGGAAATCCCCATCTATACTGGATTTTGTTTGCAGTTAAGATTTCCAGAGCTGGTTTCATCTCTCTCCTTTTAGCTAAGGTTGCTGGGGCAAGATCTGCAAACAGTTGTAAAGAAGAACCGTCCGGTTCCACTATCTTGGGCAACCTTCTTGCCCTAGCCATTAGCGAGTCTCTGGAACTTTGTCTCACAAAGCGCACAACAATGTCCTTTGGTTTTTCTGGGTTGCTAGGGCCACCCAGAGCCCTATGGGCCCTTTCTATCAGCAGTTCCTCCTTTTGATGGCCGGGAATGATGGTAAAGAATACTGCTTCAAGGTATGCCATGATGTCTCCCACTTTTGTCGGGACGCCTCTCAGGCCGACGTTGTGTCTTCGGGATCTATTCTCTAGATCCTCTATCTTGTTTTCCAGAGCCTCAATGCGGGAAGTATTGGCACTTATCTCCAGCTTGTCTTCCTCCTGAGCGGATATGATTTGGTCAGTTGTTCATTTCAGCTCATGGGTTCTCTGTCCCACCGCACAGATCTCATCTCTCACCTCTTTTAGGGCCAACGCCAGCTGGGTTTTCAGCAACACTTCGAATTTGGCCATTGCCGACACTGAGAAGTCCACATCTGTGATTGTATTGGGCCGATCTCCCTCTGCTTCTGACATCTCTGACCGTTCTGGGGAGCTCTCCCCTGCTTTGTTTTTCGGTGTGGTTGCTACTGGGAAATTATCGGATATGCCCCTGGAGGTTATGCTTTTCTTCCCTTTCTTCCTCATCGGTCCTGCCTCTGCTCCAGGCCCACAGGTCACCGAGGGTTCATCTTGGTTATAGTGGGTCTCCCTGGTGTTGGCTATTTTAACTTGTGTGGGTTGCTAGGACACCCCCCCTGGCATTGGATCTGTGACTATTATGTGCACTGCGGCTGTTCAGGCTAGGGTACTGGGGTATTCCTTGTCGCTCATGAATAGATTCTCATTATTTTAGCTTACTCTGCTTGTCGCCTCCCCATTGCCTCTAGCTCCAGGATCCCTTCCGAACATACCTTCTATATGAAGCGTGCGTGCCCATTTTCTTCGGCCCTCCCCTGCTAGGCGTCTTGAACTTTTCAACTACTAGGTGTCACTGTCACTTCAGAATTGCCCCAAAGCCTCGCGCTATGACAACCTTGCGCCAATGGCCAATATATACTGGGTAACTGATGCCGCACAAATGAGGTGGGGGTCTGCGTCCCCAGGCTACTTTCACTCCTGATGCTGTGTCTTTCCAGGTGTATGTACGTGGATATCAGCAAATAGTGGTCTGAGCCACTGCGAGATAAATTGGCGCAAAAGACTTCTCACTGTTATTCTGGTCAAATATGTGCTACCAGAGGCAGTCTGTATGTGTGAAGGAGCATTAAATATAGCTGTGCACCAGTAATGTGCTTAATAAAGAAATGCAGAGTCACTTCCATGTGCTGGGACAAGGAGAAGGTCACACTGTGCCAGGCTTGTAGGGCAGATCCTTTCTTGAGCAGCCTGACCTTAGTTCAGCAGCCTCAGTGGCTCTTGGTATTTCGCTTCTTAGCAGTGTGGGATGCTGAAGGGAGATACAGGGCTGGCCAAGGCCCCTCCACCAGTCCCAGATTGCAAAATGGCGGCCTCCCGTTTCGCGGGCTCTTCCCCCCTCTCTCCTGCTGCCTTATCTGGGGCCTACAGCCCTCTCAGGCCTCTCTGACCTGTCCAGTCACCTGGGATCGCCCCCCGGGGAGCCCCTGGCCCTCTCTTGGGGCACTCACCCTGTCTGGGCCTCCCGATGTGCTCCAGCCTCGTGCGCCGGCAAGATGGCCGCCTCCCGGTTCGGAGGTCCCTCCTAATCCCGGCTGTGTAGCCCCTGATGCCGGACCTAGCGGGGCCCGGACAGTACCCCCGGTCCACGGGTCATTGAAGCCTCCGGTAGAGGAGCCCTGGTTGGGCCTCAGCCCTTTTGTGCCCTGCCGGAGCGCGGCTGCGCTGTCTACACCTGCGGGCTTTCGAGGTGCGCCTTGGGGGGTTCGGGGGTGCCTCTTACACTCCCCCCCGGTCTTGTGGGGGGTTGTGGGCTGCCCTGGCCGGACTTTTTGGCCCTTTTTGAGCCTCCTAAGTAGAACTGGAGCAGGAGCTCTGCCCAAACGCGTCCTCCTGCTCCAGACGCTAGCTCCGCCTCCCGAGGTAATGGTTTTTTAACATGCAATTTCTATCTGAATAATTGTTAAATTCAATATACATTGAAAAATTGAATGTACATTTAAGAGTAAGAGAAACATTATAAAAATCCTCCTTTAAACGTACCCAATTTTAACATGAATTTTGTAATATGTTTAAGTCAGAAATGTCTTATGTGTGTAACTAAGAAACTTGAAAAAAACATTTTTACACCTTGGAACATTATATACAGTAACATAGTGAATTAATATTTAAACATAATTTGTATTAACATTTGAATGTAAAAACAGTTGAACTTTAAAGTAATCAGTATTAACATGCAATTTCTATCAGAATAATTGTTAACTTCAATATACATTGAATGCAGAGGAAGGCATACAGTAAAAACTCTCCTTAAAACATATCCAATGAAATGAATTCCTTCCTGACCACATGAACTGGCGATACACATTAATCCAGGTAGTAATCTTAAGATAACAGACAATATTTACATTGTGACTTAAAAGGTGCTTGAGCTCTTAACATGAACTTTGTAATATGTTGAAGGAAAGAACTTGAAAATATTGTTTTCAAACTTGTATCATTAGAAACAGTAACATAGTGAATTAACATTTTAACAAAATTTGTCCAAAAAATGCAAGTCAAGTATTTTATGAGGCGAATCATCCATAAACAGTACTTCCATTAATTATGACTAAATTAAACAAAAAAAATGTATGTATTTCTGAATGCTTTTCAAACATTTTTGCATGGGTTTAATTTCTATACTGAAAAGTTATAGTACTTCATAGTAGACAATGTTTTTAGTAAAAATACGTCCATCTTCTAATAAATCACCTTGACTTTCATTATTTTCAATGTAAACTTTAATAGCCTGTGGATTTTTGCACCGTGACAACGCAACGTACAATTGACCATGTGCAAATACTGGTTCTTCCAAGAAAATACCCACAGATTTGAAAGTTTAACCTTGTGATTTATTAATGGTCATGGCAAATGCCATAATAATGGGAAATTGTCTTCTTTGAAGTATAAAAGGGAGGCTACTTTCACTTGGTGCTAAATCTATTCTTGGTATGAAAACTCTCTCTCCTTTATGGGTACCAGTTAAAATTTCAGCATCTATAAAATGGTCCTTTAATTGTTGAATAATTAATCTTGTCCCATTGCATAGGCCTTTTTTGGGGTTCATATTTTGCAGTACCATGATAATTGCACCTTTCTTTCGCTGCAAAATATGTGGTGGCATTCCAGAAGGAGTTAGTGAGTTTATGAATTCAGTAGAAAAGTTAGCCTGACTTTCATTGTCATCAGCAAGTACAGAATCAACACTGTGATAATTTCTTTGTGGTGCATTAATTTTTTTAAAGATTTCATTATTGAGGATTAATGCATCTTTATTTTTACACATCAGTATGACTTGGTTGGCAAGCTTGGAATATTCTTCATTATTTATGCTCCCTTCAAATATAGCTGATATAATATCTTATTGACAAATCATATGAGGTGGGATCTCTACAGTGTCGTCAGCTAAATGTAGTATTTTTTCTGTTCTGCCTTCTCCAATTTTAATAAGCCAATCATTGAAATCAGTTTGGCCTTCTGATCTCATATTTTGTTGCAGTTGAAGATTGGTAAAATGTTTCCATACTGTGCTTGACTTTATACAGGTTTCGATAATGTCAGTTTGATTTCCATGTACAACGACAGGTAATGTTTGTCTAAAATCGCCACCCAACAACATTACCTTTCCACCAAATGGAAAAGTATTATCCATACCTTCACAAAGCAAACGGTCAATACATTGGAGGGCATAGCATGACATCATTGTGGCCTCATCTATTATAATTAATTTACATTTCTTCAATTTCTTTGCTTGTAATGATGTCATGCGAATATCTGACACAGAAGTTTCTAAAATAGGCACTGGCAGTTTAAATCTACTATGAACAGTTCTTCCACCTTCTAATAAAAGTGCAGCAATTCCAGTAGTGGCAAACGCCATTGCTATTTGACCTTGTGCTCGTACTGAACTCATTAATAAATTATACAGATAGGTTTTTCCTGATCCGCCAGGTCCATCAAGATAGAAATAACGCTCTGTCACCATGTCATCATCTATTGCATTTTTAATGGCATGAAATGCTTGCAATTGTAATGTATTTAAAGTTGCAAGTCTTTCTTCTGTTCTTTCTGCTTGTAGTTGAATGTCATAGTCTTCAAAGTTTATGTCATCTATAAGACCTGGATCAGGCAAATTAAAACTTGCACAACTTAATCCATGAGTTAAAAATACTTCTTGGATTTCCATTAACGCTTTTAAGTGTGCAATGGGTTAATTGTATCGTCGCATAAAGTCTTCAGCCATATTACTTTTAAAAGTCTCCCACAAAGCTAATGCATTTGGAGCATTTGAGAAGATACAAATAAAAGCAAATTGTTCTCTCATCAGTCGTGGCATTTGACATTGTGCTGCTTCTTCTAAACATCTTTCCCATTCGGTATCATCCGATAGTAAGTTTCTATGTCTTGCAGCTAAATGGAAGGATTCATATACAATGTCATTAACAGTTCTTAAGTGTTCAAAACATTGTGCTCCAGGAACATTTAAAAGTAATATCCGTAAGCAAAAACTTTCAACATCTCTTGGACTGACTGTGTAAATTCTTGGAATTATTTTATTGCCTCTGCTTTTTCTTGGTCTCCATAATCCATTCACAAAAACATAGTGATATGGAATTTCAATATATAAGTATTGTGTTGCTTCTGAATCAGTGGAATTTAATTCAAACCATGCAGTTAGTGTAGTGTGACGATCTTCACTTTGGGCCAATGCATTCATTTCATTTCCAGCATGGAAATAGACTAAATGTTGTTGTGGCAAATGTACTGCTAATCTATATACTGCATGTGATCTATCATGCATTTCAAATTTTAAAAGCCGCCACATAGCTTCTGGCGCACTGACATAGCGAGCATCTACATGAGATGCAAGTTCATCATGTACTAACTCACTACATTCAGGGTTGTCTGCACTTTTGACGACTACAGTAGCTGCATCGTAGCCTTTGTAAATATATTTGTAGACATTTTTTTTTTAATGGATTTGATGGAAGTGCAGGCTTCTACGTTGATGTGGGCATTGTATTTCATGAGTAAATGTGGATTGTAGGGTACTACATATCTATTGTCCACTTTTTTTCCACGAATAATGGCACTATCTCCTTCTCTTCTTTAATAAAGTGGATATCCATCACAATTGGCATAGGTTTTGTCTCTATAATCTTTTGGAAATTCTTTGGAACATTTATTATTTTCCATACATGGTGATTGTGGATTAAGGTCACCACAGGGTCCATGAATCATGCGATGAGTAACAATCTCATATAGTCTACCATATAGTTCTGGATCTGGTAGTTCAGCAACAATGACTGCATCCACTTTGTCCGAAGTATCTAATTTATCTTTTTCTTGAAGTATTATTAGAAGATGTGCATGTGGAAGGCCTCTTTTTGGAAATTTAATGGTATATACATAAGCAAGACATTTGCCAAATAACTGATTTATAGTGAAGTCACGTAGTAATTCATTTAATTTAAGCTTAAAAACTCTGGCTACTAAATCTGGTCGATCTGAAGCACTTTTTCCAAGAAGTAGATTTTGTGTAATTTCTGGCCATTGTGGATTACATGTAAATGTCAGAAATAAATCGGGTTTGCCAAATTTGGTGACAATAGCCATAGCATCATTGTATCTTTCTCTCATATTTCGAGGAGATCCTTGAAAGGAAGATGGTAAAATGATGGCTTTGCCAGCTGTCATGTCTCTGCTTGTAGCCACGTCAGCAACATAGTCCATGAGTCCAGAATATTGTTCTACACGGAGTTTATCTTGTTGATATTTGATAAATTTTAAATTATTTGCCTCAAGTTGCAAATAAGAATCAATAATCCATTGTTGGGTTAGTTTTCCACCACATAAAATTGGATTAAATACATTGCGAATGGCAATTTGAGCTACTTTAAATTCAAGCATAGAAACATTATTTCGGATTCTGGCTTTAGCATTTGGGTAACTGGGAAGTGTTAATTTTGGTTGCCAACCTGCTTCTCCGTGTGGGAAAAAGATGGGATATGTCATTGGATCTAAATTTGGACTTAAGATACTCATATTAATGAACGGTTGCTCCTCATTTCTGGGATATATTCTAATGTCTCTTTTAAATGGTGGTTCTCCTTCATCATTCTGAAACACCATTGCAACCTCATTTGATGTTGGCAAGTTATAACGACGTTTATCAGTATGTCTGTCTCTTTTAAGCACCATATTAACCTTGGGCATTGGTAATTGATGTCTTTGTGCATGAAGTAGTTGTTCATTTTCTACTCCTGCCAATTTTTTATAAGCTTTACTCTAGGGATTGTTGTCCATAATGTTATTTAGCTCTATAAAAACACTGTGTAAGCATTTTTTATTTTCTTCCATCGGCATAAGTTGGTCAACAGCTTCCATTGTATCTAGGACATATAGTTGAGCGAATTTTCTTTGATCTCCTACCTCTGGATGTAAATGGGAAGTGCGATGATAAATTTGTCCTTGGACTTTAAAACAGTAAGGACCATGTCCTGGTTCATTAGCAGCTAATGTTGCCCCCATAGATGCAAAGGATATGGCACTATTGTAGGATCTTATGTTTGTTTTAAAATTTTTGTAGTTTGGAAAAGTAGGTTCAGTCATAATGTTTTGTAAATAGATAGGAAATTCTTTCCTTTCTGGAAGTTTGAACTTGCCTTTTTGACAGCAACTAATAAATTGGCCATCTCTGGGTCTCTCCTGTTTAAAATAATAAGCCTCACAAAACTGACATTGAGTAGTCATGTTCCCACAACTATGAACCTCTACTGCTAAAGATTGAGTAAAGGACAATTTGCAAAGCATATAGGATTTTGACTTTCATATTCATCAGGTGAAATGTCATATAATGTTTCAACAACAGGTTCTAAATGCTTAGTTTTTTTCGTGGCATTTCTTTGTATATGTTGTATTGTTTGAGGTAAAATGTCATGTAATGTTTCATGAACCGGTTCTAAATGCTTTGTTTTTTTCATTGCTTTTTTTTGTATCCCTTGTATTTTTTCAGGTAAAATGTCATCTGATGTTTCAGCAACAGGTTGTAAATGCTTTATTTGCTTGTTGTTTTTTTTTTGTCATATCTTTAATTTCTGCAGGTGACAGTCTTTTGCTTGCAATTCTTTTGCGTTCTTTTTCTCGTCGAATGTCCTTCTTCTCCGGTGTCTGCTGGCTGTCTGCTCTCTGTCGTCGTTCTCTAGCTTGGCGTCTTTTCTTTTCTTGTTTACTCTCGTTATCAGCCATGTTAATCTGTAAAAATAAAATAATGTATTTTTAGTTTATTTTGAGATGTTAAGTTTGTTTTCATCAAAAATTGTTATCAACAGTGTGTTTACATTTTATACTTAATCAATTTCAATTTGGTCAATTGAATAGAGGTCTAAATAAGGTCATCATATAATTTTTTAAAGAATTTTTTATTTAGTAAACGTATCCAAAAGCAAGTTTTTCACTAACAAAAAAGTTATTTGAAAAAAAATGTTATGGTCTTATTTACAGCACTATTCAATTTGTCAAATGGCAATTCAATGAGGGTCTAGGACTGGAAATGTCCAATGAGAAATTGTATAGAGTCTGGCCCTCATTCAATTGCGATTAGGCCAATTGAATAAGGGTCTAAATAAGCACACAGCATATTTTTTTTAAAGAAGTTTTTAGTTAGTGAAAACCTTGCTTTTGGATAGATGTTTACTAACTAAAAACTTCTTTAAAAAAAATGTTATGTGCTTGTTTTGACCCCGATTCAATTGGCCAAATTGCAATTGAATGAGGGCCTCTGTGTTTAGAGCCTTTTTTGGAGTATGCATTTTTTTTTTCTGGCTACATTGAAGTTTGTATTTACTGTTAAAGATTATTGGCCCTAAAAGACTATTAAGAGATAGCTGAAAAATGTGTTAGTTATATTTTTTTCAAAGTTATAGTTACTGGTGTTTTTTTTTTTATTTTATTTTCTGTTGACATCGATACAAAGCTAAGATATTTATTTATTTTTCTCTTTTTTTACTTGTTGTACTGTACCTTGGTTGAAGTTTGATTTCAAGCAGAATCTTTGTTGGTCCTGTGTTGAAAGCCTTCGTCCGATGGTCTGGTCCTGTGTTGAAAGTCCTCGTCCAATCGTCTGGTCCTCTGTTGAAAGTCCTCGTCCGATGGTGTAGTCCTCTGTTGAAAGTCCTCGTCCAGTGGTCTGGTCCTGTGTTGAAAGTACTCGTCCGATGGTGTAGTCCTGTGTTGAAAGTCCTCGTCCGATGGTGTAGTCCTCTGTTGAAAGTCCTCACCGGCTGGTCTGGTCCTCAGTTGAAACTCCTGGTCCGATGGTCTTCACGCAGTATCTGTTGTATAATAAAAATGAAAATGTTATTAGATTTGAATGTATTTGTATTAACTAAAAATGACATTATTTCTGTGTATTGTATGTGTAATGGTGAATTTTTCTGCTATTTATTTGTTTGTGCAAACTTTTCAAAATACTTTAAATGTATTTTTATATTGCATAGATAATTTTTTTATACTGTAATTATTTTTTTGTGAATTATTTTGTATATGATTGCACTGGTTTTAGCATTATCCTATTTTCTGTTCAGCACTTTTGGTATACTTATTTAGGCTTCTTTGTAAGGCTTAAAGGTTGTTAAAGATTCTTAAATATTAAAGAAGAATATTAATTTAGTTTGCTATGTGTTTGTGTGAGTTTTTCGACAATCCTTTTTGGTACGCACCACTTTTGCTATGCTTATTTAGGCTTCTTTCTAAGGCTTATAGGTAGTTAAACATGAAATAAGAATATTAATTTAGTTTGCTATGTGTTTGTGTGAGTTTTCCTACAATCCTGTTTGGTGCGTACCACTTTTGGTATGCTTCTTTAGGCTTTTTTCTAAGGCTTATAGGTTGTTAAACATTAAATAAGAATATTAATTTACTTTGCTATGTGTTTGTGTGAGTTTTCCTACAATCCTGTTTGGTGCATACCACTTTTGGTATGCTTCTTTAGGCTTTTTTCTAAGGCTTATAGGTTGTTAAACATTAAATAAGAATATTAATTTACTTTGCTATGTGTTTGTGTGAGTTTTTGTACAATCCTGTTTGGTGCGCACCACTTTTGGTATGCTTATTTAGGCTTTTTTCTAAGGCTTATAGGTTGTTAAACATTAAATAAGAATATTAATTTGCTTTGCTATGTGTTTGTGTGAGTTTTCCTACAATCCTGTTTTGTGTCTACCACTTTTGTTATTCTTATTTAGGCTTCTTTGTAAGGCTTAAAGGTTGTGAAACATTGAATAAGAAAGTTAATTTAGTTTGCTATGGGCCTCATTCAATTGCAATTTGGCCAATTGAATAAGGCTCTAAATAAGCACATAGCATTTTTTTTTTAAATAAGTTTTTAGTTAGTGAAAACCTTGCTTTTGGATAGATGCTTACTAACTAAAAACGTATTTAAAAAAAATATGTTATGTGCTTATTTAGAGCCTTATTCAATTGGCCAAATTGCAATTGAATGAGGGCCTATGTGTTTGTGTGAGTTTGTTACAATCCTGTTTTGTGTGTACCACTTTGTGTGTACCATATGTTGCATACTTTGGCCCTCATTCAATTGCATTTTGGCCAATTCAATAGGGCTCTAAATGTGTTTATTTAGAGCCATATTCAATTGGCCAAAATAGCAATCAAATGAGGGCCTTTGGTTGCTGCATTTGTTATATTGTCGGGGCCTCATTCAATTGCGTTTTGGGCAATCGAATAGGGCTCAATATGACCACAGAGCATCTTTTTTTACAGAAGTTTTTAGTTAGTGAACTTGTATCCAAAAGCAAGGTGTTCACTAACTAAAAAGTTCAGTAAAAAAATATGCTCTGTGCTTATATAGAGCCCTATTGAAATGGGCAAATCACATTTAAATGAGGCCCTCGGCCATTAAAGATATATAGGTCCTCATTCAATTGCAATTTTGCCAATTGAATAGGGCTCTATATAAGCACATAACATATTTTTTGACCGAAGTTTTTAGTTAGTGAAGACCTTGATTTTGAATAGAAGTTCAGTAACTAAAAAGTTCTGTATAAAAAATATGTTATGTGCTTATATAGAGCCCTATTTAATTGGCCTACTCGCAATTGAATGAGGCTCATGGTTCATTTCTTTTTTTATACTTAATACTTTACCTTGATTGAAGTGTCGAATGACAGAGGGTCCCCTCCTGCCAATCTTAATCCGCCGGTCTTCTTGTAGTGTCTGTTTGAAAAAGAAAGTGAAATGGTTAATTGTATATTTCTTATTTTTGATTTAGCAAAGCATGGCCTTTTCAGCATGTAATGTATTTTTCTATCTTACCTGTTCTTCTTTGTTGGTGTTCTTTAAAAGGGATTGTGCTTCACAATGCACGGTGCAAATTGTTGAGTGACGCTGTTGACGCAGAGTCTGTTTGAATATTAAAAGAAGTAGAAAGATTGATTATTTGGTAATATATTGTATTGCACTAAATTAATGTCATTTAAATATACTTCTGTAATTATTTTCAATTAACATTATTTTTTTGGGGGGGCTACACACATATGTCACATACATGAAGCACATTTTCAGTGTTCAATGTAATTTTTTTGTGTGCGTGTGACATATCACTATACATGAATCATATTTTAATTGTTAAATTAACCTTATTTTTTGTTTTTGCCAACACACATAAATGTGTGTGTGACATGTAACTATAGATGATACACATATACAGGGAGTGCAGAATTATTAGGCAAGTTGTATTTTTGAGGATTCATTTTATTACCATGTTCTCAATGAACCCAAAAAAATCATTAATATCAAAGCTGAATATTTTTGGAAGTAGTTTTTAGTTTGTTTTTATTTTTAGTTATTTTAGGGGGATATCTGTGTGTGCAGGTGACTATTACTGTGCATAATTATTAGGCAACTTAACAAAAAACAAATATATACCCATTTCAAATATTTATTTTTACCAGTGAAACCAATATAACATCTCAGCATTCACAAATATACATTTCTGACATTCAAAAACAAAACAAAAACAAATCAGTGACCAATATAGCCACCTTTCTTTGCAAGGACACTCAAAAGCCTGCCATCCATGGATTCTGTCAGTGTTTTGATCTGTTCACCATCAACATCCGCTTTGTAAGTCCGTGCACAGTTTTTTGTCTGTTGCATTAATCAAAGTACAGGTGATAGTGGGTGTGGCTTGGCCTGTGTAGTTATATCTGGGTGAATTTGTGTGAGTTCTGTTTGAATCTGCTCTAAGTCAGTGCAGAGTTTGTCTGCATTAATCAGTGTACAGGTGAGAGTGGGTGTGGCTTGGCCTGTGTAGTTATATCTGGGTGAATTTGTGTGAGTTTCTGTTTGAATCTGCTCTAAGTCAGTGCAGAGTTTGTCTGCATTAATCAGTGTACAGGTGAGAGTGGGTGTGGCTTGGTCTGTGTAGTTATATCTGGGTGCATTTGTGTGAGTTTCTGTTTGAATCTGCTCTAAGTCAGTGCAGAGTTTGTCTGCATTAATCAGTGTACAGGTGAGAGTGGGTGTGGCTTGGCCTGTGTAGTTATATCTGGGTGAATTTGTGTGAGTTTCTGTTTGAATCTGCTCTAAGTCAGTGCAGAGTTTGTCTGCATTAATCAGTGTACAGGTGAGAGTGGGTGTGGCTTGGTCTGTGTAGTTATATCTGGGTGCATTTGTGTGAGTTTCTGTTTGAATCTGCTCTAAGTCAGTGCAGAGTTTGTCTGCATTAATCAGTGTACAGGTGAGAGTGGGTGTGGCTTGGCCTGTGTAGTTATATCTGGGTGAATTTGTGTGAGTTTCTGTTTGAATCTGCTCTAAGTCAGTGCAGAGTTTGTCTGCATTAATCAGTGTACAGGTGAGAGTGGGTGTGGCTTGGCCTGTGTAGTTATATCTGGGTGAATTTGTGTGAGTTTCTGTTTGAATCTGCTCTAAGTCAGTGCACAGTTTGTCTGCATTAATCAGTGTAAAGGTGAGAGTGGGTGTGGCTTGGTCTGTGTAGTTATATCTGGGTGCATTTGTGTGAGGTCTGGTTTGAATCCGCTTTGTAAGTCCGTGCACAGTTTTTTGTCTGTTGCATTAATCAAAGTACAGGTGATAGTGGGTGTGGCTTGGCCTGTGTAGTTATATCTGGTTGAATTTGTGTGAGTTCTGTTTGAATCTGCTCTAAGTCAGTGCAGAGTTTTCTGTCTGTTGCATTAATCAGAGTACAGGTGAGTGTGGGTGTGGCTTGGGCTGTGTAAGTTATATCTGTGTGTATTTTGTTGTTTTCTGTTGAATCGGTTCTGTGGGGCAGGACCGTGTTTTCTATCCTGTGCTCTTTTATCATTGTACAGGCAAGTAGGCGGGGTCTATTTTAACAAGGGAAGGGAGAGCTTGGGAGCTTGCAATCTTTTCTAGTATAAGTGTAGTTGGTGTGTAGGAGATTAAATAAAAGGAGGAAATCCAAATAAGGGGTATTATAAGAAAAAACAGAAAACAAACGTACATATTGTTTCTGTTTTGTTTGGTTTAAGGTGTGGAAAATAAATCTTTATACAAATACATTGATTTGTTTTCTCACTGTATTTTTGTAACTGATAATCATGAGTCAGTCCAGTGGAAACCTCACTCAGTGTACATCCTGCCAAATGTATGCACTACTGGAACAGATGATCCAGGGTCCATACCTCTGTGACAGGTGTGAGCATGTTGCCTCTTTGGAAGCTCAAATTGAAGATCTGGAGAGGAGAATTGCAGCACTTAGTGATATTGCTCCACTGGAAAGGGAGTTGGTGCTCACGGAGCACAGTTTAGCTGGGCCTAGTATGGAGGGAGGAGCTGGGGCTAGTGAGGATGGCCAGGGAGGTAGCTGGGTTACAGTTAGAAGGGGAATCAGGGGGTACAGGAGGAGGCAGGCCAGTTCTGAGTTGGCAAACACCAACAGATTTGCGAGATTGAGTGAAACTGTTGGGGATGTCCATTCAGGAATGGCAATGACAGATAGAGCTGTTCCCTCTAACAGCCGGGAGAACAGTTCTACTGGAGGAGAGGGAGGGCAGAATAGGCAGAGCAACAGACATGTTTTGGTGGTAGGGGACTCTATTATTAGGAAGGTAGACAGGGTAATTTGTCACCCAGATCCCAGCAATCGAACAGTTTGCTGTCTCCCGGGTGCTCGGGTTCGGCATGTTGTGGATCGGGTGGATAAATTATTTGGAGGGGCTGGTAATGAACCGGCGGTCTTGGTACACATTGGTACCAATGACAAAGTTAGTGGAAGATGGAGCGTCTTAAAGAATGATTTTAGAGAATTAGGGAATAAGCTTAAAGCAAGGACCTCCAAGGTAGTATTTTCTGAGATACTACCAGTGCCACGTGCTAGCCCAGGGAGGCAGAAGGAGCTTAGGGAGGTTAATGCGTGGCTAAAAAAGTGGTGCAGTGCAGAGGGTTTTGGGTTTTTAGAGCACTGGGCTGACTTCTCACTTGGGTACAATCTCTATAGCAGGGATGGATTGCACCTTAATGATGAGGGCGCTTTTGTGCTAGGGGATAGGATGGTAGAACGGCTGGGGGAGTTTTTAAACTTGTAGGTGGGGGGGAGGGACTATATAGAAGTATTGGGGTAAATAGGGTAGAGAGGGAAAGGGATGAATTATTTACCCATGGGGGAGGAGAAGGGGGGAGGGTTACAATAGAAAGTAGGGAGGTAGTAATAGGGGCCTCAAATACAGTGGCAGGCACTTCACAACAGCAGAGCCATAGCAACATAAAGTGTATGATTGCAAACGCAAGAAGTTTGCCTGGGAAAATGGATGAGCTAGAAATATTAGCAGTACAAGAAAAATGGGGCTTAATAGGCATTACGGAAACATGGTGGGATGAATCTCATGACTGGACTGTTAATCTGGATGGTTATAACGTATTTAGGAAAGATAGGGGAAATGGTAAAAGAGGAGGAGGGATCTGTCTTTATGTTAAGCCTGAATTTAAGCCTATAGTTAGAGAAGATATTTATGCTGGCACTAACGGCATCATTGAATCCTTGTGGGTTGAGCTAAATAGTGGAGGAGCTAATTCTAAACGCATATTGGTGGGAGTATGCTATAAACCCCCAAATATAGCTGAAAGTGAGGAAATGCAATTATTGTTACAGATTGGAAATGCAGCTAAGCATGGGCAAGTTCTAATAATGGGAGACTTTAATTACCCTGATATAAACTGGATAAACGAGACCAGCAGCTCAGCTAAGGGGAGCAGGTTCTTGAGTACACTCAGGGATGATTATCTAGCCCAGGTAATACAAGAACCTACTAGAAATGGGACCATCTTGGATTTAGTCATCACAAGTAATATTGATATAATATCAAATGTAAAAATAGGGGAACCCTTGGGGAAAAGTGATCACAACACAGTCTCATTTGAGATTGAATACAAAAAACAGAGTTGTAAGGGGCCAACAAAAACTCTAAATTTTAAAAGGGCTAACTTTAATGGGCTACGGGCAGCAATACAACATATAGACTGGGACAAAGAACTTACAGGGAAGAATACTGAAAATAAATGGACAACATTCAAATCCTTACTAAATAAACATACTCATCAGCATGTACCATGTGGAAATAAAATGAATAGGAGTAAATCACATCCCATGTGGCTTAACAATGACTTAAAGATCATGATGAGGAAAAAGAAATATGCATTTAAATTATACAAGAAGGAGGGAACAGAGGCAGCTTTATGTGACTATAAGGAAATCAACAAGGCTTGCAAAAGGGCTATTAGACTGGCTAAAATAGAAAATGAGAAGTCAGTTGCAATGGAAAGTAAGACTAACCCTAAAATATTTTATAAATATATTAATGGGAAGAAGGCCAGGAAGGAATCGATAGGACCATTACAATGTGACACAGGCCATCTGATAATTAGTGACCAGGAAAAGGCAGATGAGCTAAATGGGTTCTTTTCGTCGGTTTACACAAGGGAGGTACCAGTGGTTGGGACACTGCAACATAATGGGGCTACACTACCTTTACTAAATAATTGGTTAACGCAGGAAGAAATACAAAAGAGGTTGGAGAAAATAAATGTTAATAAAGCCCCAGGTCCTGATGGAATACATCCAAGGGTACTGAGGGAGCTGGGTTCTGTTATAGCCAAACCATTATATCTAATCTTTAAAGACTCACTCACTACAGGGTCTCTACCAGATGACTGGAGAAAAGCAGAGGTGATACCTATATTTAAGAAGGGATCTAGAGCAAATCCGGGGAATTATAGACCAGTGAGCCTCACTTCTGTAGTTGGGAAGCTTTTAGAAGGGTTAATAAGGGACAGAATACAAGAATATGTCTATTTGAACAGGATCATAGGTAGCAGTCAACATGGATTTATGAAGGAAAGGTCGTGTCAGACCAATCTAATTAGTTTTTATGAGGAGGTTAGTAGGAACTTGGATCAGGGCAACTCAGTGGATGTAGTCTTTTTAGATTTTTCAAAGGCATTTGATACAGTGCCACATGGAAGACTAGTGAGCAAATTAAGGGATACAGGAATTGCAGTAAATATCTGCTCATGGATCGAGAGCTGGCTAAAAGACAGGAAGCAAAGGGTTGTTGTAAATGGAACATACTCCGATTGGTCTAAGGTGATAAGTGGGGTTCCTCAGGGCTCAGTATTGGGTCCTCTCCTTTTTAACATATTTATTAATGACATTGAAGTAGGACTCGAATGTAGTGTCTCCATTTTTGCTGATGACACTAAGTTGTGCAAGGTAATAAAATCAGATAATGATGTACTTTCCCTACAAAAGGATTTGCATAAATTAGAGAAATGGGCGGCTAAATGGCAGATGAGATTTAATACAAATAAATGTAAGGTTATGCATTTTGGAAGGAACAATAGCCAAGCAATCTATAATCTTAATGGAGCAAATCTAGGGGTATCAGATATTGAAAGGGATTTGGGAGTGCTTGTGGACAACCACCTAGGTAACAGCGCTCAAAGCCAAGCAGCGGCTGCAAAGGCAAATAAAATATTAGCATGTATTAGGAAGGGTATAGAAGCCAGGGAAGCAAATATAATTCTGCCACTATACAAATCTCTAGTACGCCCTCATTTGGAATATGGAGTACAATTTTGGGCACCACCTCATAAAAAAGACATTTTAGAGCTGGAAAAAGTACAGAGAAGGGCTACAAAACTAATAAGGGGAATGGAGGGGCTAAGTTATGAAGAAAGACTAACAAAATTAAACTTATTTTCGCTAGAAAAAAGGCGTCTAAGAGGAGATATGATTACGTTATATAAATACATCCAGGGTCAATATAAGGCTTTGTCAAGTGAACTTTTTGTAGCAAGAGATTTTCAACTGACAAGAGGACATCCGTTGAGGTTAGAGGAAATAAGATTTCACCTTAAACAAAGAAAAGGGTTCTTCACAGTTAGGGTGGTTAAACTGTGGAATTCTCTACCAAAGGAGGTGGTGACAGCGAATTCGATAGACAACTTCAAAAAGGGGTTAGATATATTTCTGAATAAAGAGGGCATTCAAGGCTATCCTAGATAACTAGCAAGGAATATTGATCCAGGAAGAAATTTGATCGCCAGTTTCTGGGGTCAGGAAGGAATTTTGCTTTTTTTCCCCCTTATGAGACAATTGGCAAAGTTTCAATGGTTTTTTTTTTTATGTTTGCCTTCCTCTGGATCAATTAACAATAATAATAAATAGTCCAAATTAAAAAGATCAATAGAGATCTAAAAAGGTTGAACTTGATGGACTAACTCTATTCATCCTCCAATACTATACTATTAATAATTATTTAATCAATAATTTAATTAATAACTAATCCGCATATTGCAAATCAGAGGAGATCTTAACAGGTTGAACTTGATGGACTGAAAGTCTTTTTTCAACCTTAATTACTATGTAACTATGTAACTATGTAACATAGTGTGTAGCAGCAACCACAGCCTCCCAGACACTGTTCAGAGAGGTGTACTGTTTTCCCTCCTTGTAAATCTCACATTTGATGATGCACCACAGGTTCTCAATGGGGTTCAGATCAGGTGAACAAGGAGGCCATGTCATTAGATTTTCTTCTTTTATACCCTTTCTTGCCAGCCACGCTGTGGAGTACTTGGACGCGTGTGATGGAGCATTGTCCTGCATGAAAATCATGTTTTTCTTGAAGGATGCAGACTTCTTCCTGTACCACTGCTTGAAGAAGGTGTCTTCCAGGAACTGGCAGTAGGACTGGGAGTTGAGCTTGACTCCATCCTCAACCCGAAAAGGCCCCACAAGCTCATCTTTGATGATACCAGCCCAAACCAGTACTCCACCTCCACCTTGCTGGCGTCTGAGTCGGACTGGAGCTCTCTGCCCTTTACCAATCCAGCCACGGGCCCATCCATCTGGCCCATCAAGACTCACTCTCATTTCATCAGTCCATAAAACCTTAGAAAAATCAGTCTTGAGATATTTCTTGGCCCAGTCTTGACGTTTCAGCTTGTGTGTCTTGTTCAGTGGTGGTCATCTTTCAGCCTTTCTTACCTTGGCCATGTCTCTGAGTATTGCACACCTTGTTCTTTTGGGCACTCCAGTGATGTTGCAGCTCTGAAATATGGCCAAAGTGGTGGCAAGTGGCATAGTGGCAGCTGCACGCTTGAATTTTCTCAGTTCATGGGCAGTTATTTTGCGCCTTGGTTTTTCCACCGCTTTTTGTGACCCTGTTGACTATTTTGAATGAAACGCTTGATTATTCGATGATCACGCTTCAGAAGCTTTGCAATTTTAAGAGTGCTGCATCCCTCTGCAAGATATCTCACTATTTTTGACTTTTCTGAGCCTGTCAAGTCCTTCTTTTGACCCATTTTGCCAAAGGAAAGGAAGTTGCCTAATAATTATGCACACCTGATATAGGGTGTTGATGTCATTAGACCACACCCCTTCTCATTACAGAGATGCACCTCACCTAATATGCTTAATTGGTAGTAGGCTTTTCAGCCTATACAGCTTGGAGTAAGACAACATGCATAAAGAGGATGATGTGGTCAAAATACTCATTTGCCTAATAATTCTGCACTCCCTGTATGTGCGTGTCACATATCAGTATACATTAGTGATGTCGCGAACCTAAAATTTTCGGTTCGCGCACCGCGAACGCGAACTGCCTCAAATGTTCGCGAACCGGCGAACATCGGCGAACCGCCATAGACTTCAATGGGAAGGCGAATTTTAAAACCCACAGGGACTCTTTCTGGCCACAATAGTGATGGGAAAGTTGTTTCAAGGGGACTAACACCTGGACTGTGGCATGCCGGAGGGGGATCCATGGCAAAACTCCCATGGAAAATTACATAGTTGATGTAGAGTCTGGTTTTAAGACATAAAGGGCATAAATTACCTAACATTCCTAAATTGTTTGGAATAACGTGCTTTAAAACATCAGGTATGATGTTGTATCGATCAGGTAGTGTAAGGGTTACACCTTACACTATAGGTGACATTAGTACTGACCTTTATCTGACTGGGTGTCTATAGAGTGACATTAGTACTGACCTTTATATGACTGGGGGTCTATAGGTGACATTAGTACTGACCTTTATCTGACTGGGTGTCTATAGAGGGACATTAGTAATGACCTTTATCTGACTGGGTGTCTATAGAGGGACATTAGTACTGACCTTTAGCTGACTGGGTGTCTATAGAGGGACATTAGTAATGACCTTTATCTGACTGGGTGTCTATAGAGGGACATTAGTAATGACCTTTATCTGACTGGGTGTCTATAGAGGGACATTAGTACTGACCTTTAGCTGACTGGGTGTCTATAGAGGGACATTAGTACTGACCTTTATCTGACTGGGTGTCTATAGAGTGACATTAGTACTGACCTTTATATGACTGGGGGTCTATAGGTGACATTAGTACTGACCTTTATCTGGCTGGGTGTCTATAGAGGGACATTAGTAATGACCTTTATATGACTGGGGGTCTATAGAGGGACATTAGTACTGACCTTTATATGACTGGGTGTCTATAGAGTGACATTAGTCCTGACCTCCTGCTGCAGTATAATTACTCCCAGTACTCCCAGGCTTGCTACTATTAGATATAATAACCTCAGTTTCGTTTCCTTATCTGTTGGTAACATCAAAATATGATTATTAAATATTTCATATTTGTTTGTTTTTTTCTCCCAAAGTGAACCCCTTTGTGTGTGTCCCACAGATGTGGCGTTTCCGCTCTGCGTATGTTGGATTTGCACCGCTCAAACAGTATGAAAAGAGATCCCCCCCCTTGAAGCCCATTAATGACATCATCAGTAAATTGTATGTAACAGATTCCAGTGTTTAGGGTTTATGACCCAATACTGCGATCATATCACTTATGACAAAAATCCGTATTTGTCGTATTATTCAGACGCGCGTGCATCTTTGTGTTACATTTCCTGATACTTTTATTATCTTGATCTTTATATATTTACTAGCGACTTGCCCATCAAAAAATGGCGGCAATAAGATTGTAAGGCAGGTAATGGTTTGGACGAGACATTCATTTTGTTGGCGGTCGGAGATCCTTCGGCGCTCATTGCGAGGATGTTGGTTGTATTTTTTTTCTGATAGGCGCTTTTGCTGTTATTCTTTGGTCGGCGGTGATGTGTTTTTTGCGCTTATTGCAATGCTTTGTATGCTATGAGCAGCGTTGGCGCTCGTTGTGAGGCGCGCAGTGAATGGCTTTTATGTTTAATGTGATAATGTTTTTTTTGTGTATATGTATTTTTGTATGCTAATGAAATAATTACTAAATGAATATACTTTACCTATTTGTAAGTAATATATGCAGGAAGCATTGTGCTAAAGAGCTGACAATCTGTTTTCATGTTCCTGCAGCATACAATGTAGGTTTTCAGTGCTGTGGAGCTGCTGTGTAAGTGTCAGCAATGTGTGCAGTGTGTAGTGTAAATAGGCTGCGTGCGCAAGGGGAAGTTGTTAGGGTAGCTGGGTACTTCCGCATTGTGTAAGTTAGTGTTGTAAAATGGCGGGGAATGTGTATGTGGTAAGCGGGTGTGGATGATTTAGCGTCCTTGTTAATAGTGTATCTTTACCTTGTATGGCTTTTTAGGAAAATCCGTATGTGTTTTGCGTGTTTAGGGTCCTGTAGCCTCGTTTTCTTTTTTTCAAGGGCCATTTTTTCTTTCACTTAGGTGATTTTCGGGTGTCTAAACTCATAAATTTGGACTTAAATGGAGGTGTAACTTCACTTGCAGAGGTCCTCGGTGCCTGCCTTGCTGTGGGTTAGCTTTTTATGTGTTTGTTGTGTGTATTTATTGTGTTTTTAATGTTTTTAAGTGCGTGCGGTTCGGGCGTTAAGGTTGTATTTTTGTGAGCTCGTAATGTTTTTTTTTCTAAGTCCCGTATTTTTGGATGGTAAGTGCGTAAATTTGATGGTGTAAGTCCCGCCTGCGGCTCATTGCAGCCGACGTGGGAGCCTTCGGCGCTCCTTGCCAGCAACTCTGGCCCTCGCTTCGCAAGCCCGCAGCGTTAGCAAAAACCCGCCTGCTCACAACTATATATGTGATATCTGTAACGTCTTCCCCAGTTGGCACTTGTAAATCGGCTAAGCGACAAAAAAAATGGCGTCCGGAAAAAATGAAAACGAGGCTACACTACCCCAAACCGCGCAAAACATCGCCAGCCATGTACGACTTTTACCTAGGAACGGACGAGGTACAAGATACACTATTATAAATAATGGAAACTTCTGGCGAGCCGCGTAACACATACACAATCGCCGCCATTTTACAACACTAACTTGCAACTAATAACATTACAAATCTATAATGGCGCGTTACACGACTATACAAGTGGTTTCCCCTCGTGCACTGCGCACATTGCTGACACTTACACCTCGGGTCACCAACAGTCCAAATGTACACTGTAAGCTGCAGGAAAATCAAAACTGATTGTTAGCTCTTCAGGTTATTGATCACTGGATATATTTATTACAAATAGGTAAAGTATTTTAGTAATTAATTAATTCATTATTATTAAAAAAAAAATATATAAAAAAAATACGCTTAATAGCATATTTTACACTGCGGTTACTTTACATACATTAACGCTTCGCACTTCCTAATACATTTGTTCATTCACAATAGTTATTATCGTGCATTCATTTAATAAGTATTAATTAGTAATGGAAAATAAAAATGTAGACTTTACACTACACTAAAATGTTTTACTTTTTACTCTGCAGTTATATATCTGGATTACTGCTCATTGGCTGCCAGCGATAGCACTCTCAAAGCAGTTACAAATCTAAATCACTTTATTATGCTCTGAGACCTGAATACATTTTTTAATTTACACTGCACAAAAAAAATTATATATTTAACAGTGTACTTATATATCTGTCTTTGCGATGAGCGCCGAAGATTGATCGTTGCAAAGCAAGAAACATGAAGGACACGAGGGAAGAGACTCACAATGAGCGCCGAAGGTCCTTAGAGTACAAAAAGCATCACATTGTGTGGCAAACAGCATTGCCATGGCTTCAAACTTTATTGCCCCATCATTTGTGCCAGGCAAGTCGCTAGTGATATAATATAACATAATGCAATACAATATTATACAGTACACATGGGTGTTGGAACTGGGGGGGGGGGGTAAGGGGTAACCCCCCCCCCCCCCCCAGATTTCTTATTGTATGTATGTATGCGTATAGAAGCTAACAGGGGAGGAGAGAGGGGGAGTAAACACAGGGGAGAGGGAGAGGAAGACACAGGAGAAGGGAGAGGGGGAGGAAGACACAGTGGAGAGGGGGAGGAAGACACATGGCAGAGGGGGGAAGAGAAACAGGGTAAGGGAGAGGTGAGGGGAAGAGACACATGGGAGGGGGGAGAGACACAGGAGAGAGTGGGGGGTAGAGACACAGGGGAGAGGGGGGGAGAGACTAATGGGAGGGAGTAATGAGGAGACACCGGGGAGAGAAAACGGGGTAAAGACACAGAGGAGGGGGGAAGAAACACAGGGGAAGGGAGAGGGGGTAGAGACACAGGGGAGAGGGGGGAGAGACACAGGGGAGAAGGGGGAAGAGACACAGATGAGGGGGGAGAGACACAGGGGAGAGGGAAGGGGGGAAAGACACAGGGGAGGGGGGAAAGAAACACGGGAAGGGAGAGGGGGGTAGAGACACAGGGGAGGGGGGGAGTAACACAGGGAAGAGGGAAGGGGGGAAAGACACAGGAGAGGGGGGAAAGAAACACTGGGGAAGGGAGAGGGGGTAGAGACACATGCAAGGGTGGGAGAGACACAGGGGAGAGGGGGGGAGAGAGACACATGGGAGGGAGTGGGGGGGGAGACACAGGGGAGAGGGGGGGAGAGAGACACATGGGAGGGAGTGGGGGGAGACACAGGGGAGGTCTTCTGCTTTATTATTATTCTTATTATTATTACTATATAATGTGTAGATGTACCGGCTGGGCATGCTCTTCTATATTATTATTATTATTATTATTATTATTATTAATATTATTATTATTATTATTACTATATAATGTGTAGATGTACCGGCTGGGCATGCTCTTGAGCATTATTATTATTATTGTTATTAATTTTATTATTATTATTATTATTATTAGTATATAATGTGTAGATGTACCGGCTGGGCATGCTCTTCTACATTATTATTATTATTATTACTATATAATGTGTAGATGTACTGGCTGGGCATGCTCTTGTGCATTATTATTATTATTAGTTGTAGTATTTTACTAATAATAATAATAATAATGCACAAGAGCATGCCCAGCTGGTACATCTACACATTATAAAATAATAATAATAATAATAATAATAATAATAATAATACATGCCCAGCTGGTACATCTACACATTAAATAGTAGTAATAATAATAATAATAATGCACAAGAGTCCTTCAGCACTGCACTGGACACTGAATAAACTTGCCTAGCTATGGTTTTCCCTATTGATGCAGTATCATCCAAACTGTCCCTCCTCTCAGTAAGACTGCAAGTTACTTATGATTCCAAAATGGCTGCTGTCCATGAGGTAGAAGGGTGTGGAAGGGAGTGTATGCTGCTGATTGGCTGGAATGTGTCTGCTGACTGTGACATGCTGGGTCAAAGTTTGCTCAATGATAAAGTATTGGGGGCGAGTCGAATTTCGCATATGTTCGCAGTTCGCCGCGAACGCGAACATGCTATGTTCGCCGAAAAAAGTCCGCCGGCGAACTATTCGCGACATCTCTAGTATACATGACTCATATTTTAATATTACAATTTCTTTTTTTTCTAATGTCATTTAAAAGTAGTTGTTTAATTAGTTTGTTTTAAGATCATTTTGTTGCTTGGGCAATACTCATATATGTGCGTGTCACATGTCACTATACATAAACCCTTTTTGATATTGAATTATTGAATTTTTTTTTTTTGTTAAATGAACCTTATTTTTTTTGTGGGCCTACACATATAAATGTGTGTGTGACATGTCACTACATAAATCACATTTTCATAGTTCATTTTTTTTTTGTGGTGTCTTTATAATAAAATGTAATATATTATAGCTTATCTCTCAGTTGTAATTTGCACAATGTAAAGTAGTAAATTAGGAAACAATTATCTTCTGAAGTAAGAGCAGCAGTTAACTCTGAAGTCACTCTGTTCATCACCTGAGTAGAAATGTAGAAATTTCTGGAAAGTAGGCATTATTTATAACCTTGTAGAAATTTCTGGAAAGTAGGCAGTATTTTTTTAAACTTTCAAGTGCCTCAGAACGTTATAACGAAATACGCATGCGCTATTTGTGTTCCAGCTTACAATTTGCGTTCCATCCGCCATTTTGTGCGTAGTAGTGTTCAAAATGGTGTTTAACTGTGACTGTGGTACGTTCCGCATAGTATGTGTTTCATTCTTCCGAGTTACTGCAGTGTAGTTACGTCTGAAGCCTCGTTTTCGTTTTGTTTGGCGGCCATTTTTTCTCTCGCTTAGCCGATTTTCGGACGTTTAAACTCATTTTTTTTACCTTAAATGGACGTGTAAATGAACTTTTGGAGGTGCCGGATGCCCCCCTTGCTGTAAGTAAGCTTTTTATGTGTTCGTTGTGTTTATTTCTTGTGTTTGTGATGTTTTGATGCGCAGCGTTTGGAATGGGTCTTTCGCGGCCATATTTTTTACCGATGCGGCCGTATTTTGTTGCGATGCTGCCGTATTTTTTTGCGATATTTGCAGTTAGCTTTTACGTGTACGACGCAGTGTATTTGTTTCTAAGTCGTACGTATGTGTGTTAAGAGCGTGTGAAGGGCCTTTTTTGCTGTTTTTTTTGTTAAGTCTTGCTTGTGTGTGTCTGGGTGTAAGCGGGTGTGAGGGGCCTTTGAGTTTTTTTTTGTTAAAAAGTCGTGTATGTGTATGTGTGTGTTAACACAGCCGACGTTGGGATGCTCCCACCACCGCAATTGCGAACCCTCGCTTCGCATTTGCATTTGCTTCGCGAGAGACACAGTTCTTGCGGGCTCGCTACGCGAGCCCGCAAGCGGGAGCAACGGCCCGTACGCTCACAACTATATATGTGATAGATGTATGCTTGCTGTGGCATCTAAGTCCGATAGTAGGATGACCCTACAAATGGGGAATGCTGGACAGGAAATACACACCTGCGATAGACACAGTCCAGTCCCAAAGCACTCAGAAGTTTACAAATCTCTGCTTCCCTTCAAATTAGTACAACACCATCGCTATGCTTTCTTTCACTCCTCACGTTCAAGCAATCATACAATCTTGTCATTTTCACCTAAAAGAAGTCTCCAAAATATGTTACTTCCTTACACATGAAAACTAAAATTCTAATTCACTCTCTCGTCATATCTCTCCTCGACTTGCTGACCTCCCCATCGCCCGTCTGTCTCCACTCCAATCCATATTGAACACATCTGCTAGAGTCATATTACATACTCAATGGTCAGTGTCTGCAGCACCTCTCTCTCAGTCGCTCCACTGGCTTCCGATAGCCTCCAGAATAAAAAATTTAATTCATGACCCTAATATACAAAGCTCTTAGCAATAATGTGCCCTCTTATATATTTGCTCTCTTTCCTCCTCTTTTATCACCTTTCTCTTGCGTCTTCAGGAATTTTCTTGTGCTGCAATTATTCTTTGGAACTCCTTGTCTCACTAAACTAGACTATTCTCCTTCCTCAAATCTTTCAAAACCTAATTAAAAATGCATCTGTTTAAATGCATCTATCACCCTCCTGTACCTCACCCACACCCTTTAGAATGTAAGTTTGTAAGTTTTCAATCTTCTTAGGAGCTTTATGGAAAGCACTGTGTACATTTGATTTAAAGCTCAATAACAGGGCCCTCCATTAGTGTGAATACATATGCAGAGTTCCAGAAATCCTGGACTTATGCCAAGTCTTATAGGAACTATTAGTCTGCTATAGACTGTTGGTGTCTCAGAAATGTATTTGTGGCATAAATTTAGCCTAAAGTGGCGCATGGTTGGAAGCTTGTACAAATGTACAAGTTCCTGTGGCCCCAGATAATCTGCAGAGGCTCTACTTTAACTTTTCTCTGATTGACACTCCTCAAATGCTAACTGAAGCATTTAACAGCATGTGCATAAGATATGTATTGTATGGTTAGTTGAAATGTTCCTCATGTCTTCTTGTCATTGCAACAAAGGAATTATCTACCTATGGCTCTCAACGTGTGGACTTTTAATCATTCACAATCAGATCACAACTTTAAGTTCAAGCCAAGGACAGTTTGCTTTACTACTTGTGTTATTTAAGTCCGGTGTAGCACTGTGTTTACCACAGAATAACGGAAAACTATTTTAGTGGCGTAAGAGTGGATTGCAAATTTGCTAGGTCATAGTCCGTTCATCGAAACAACTTCATCATTCAAAGGACCCTATTAAAAGGTGCAATCACTACTGAAATGTTTTTAAAGTCTTGTAAATATAAATTTCTGGGAGCAATACAGGGTAGTTTAGGATTAGCTCTCTAAATATGAAAGGTTGCCAGATAGAGGTAGGCGACAACATCATCTGGAACTTTATGCTTTAATGTATTTGAGGGATTCTATCATGCCACCCCTCTTCTTCTAAAACGTATTTTGCTATATATTTGTTTTAACACATGCACTATTTAGTCACACTCTTTTCAATTGTTTTTAATTATTATCTATTAACTATTATTATTTTCCAGAACTGGACACAGTTTATACACTGAGGCCCTCATTCAATTGCAACTTGGCCAATTGAATATGGGTCTAAATAAGCACATAACATATTTTTTTAAAGAAGTTTTTAGTTAGTGAAAATCTTGCTTTTGGATAGATATTTACTAACTAAAAACTTCTTTAAAAAAAATATGTTATGTGCTTATTTAGACCCCTATTCAATTAGCCAAGTTGCAATTGAATGAGGGCCTGAGGGTTTAACATAATCTGCCTTTTATATGGCCAGTCTTGAGTTGTTATTCACAGCCCCACCTGGTGGTAAGGAGAATAAATATGACAAATAAATATGACAATCCACAAAAAAGAAAAGTAAACTGCAAAATAAATAAAATCACATTAAGAGCTTGAACATAAATTAATCCACATTGGGGATATCGAGTACTCCATTGACAGCCCACTTAGAGGTATATTCACACATACTCCCAGTGGACAAAGTTAGGTGGTACTCTGTTTAGATCCGGAAGTGCACCAGTGCCCGGATCATGACCTCAAATGATAGTGGAACCTCCAATGTCAGACACTGCTTCCTGGACTTAAAAATAGCCAGCTTAGCTGATGCCAAGAGATCCCTGGCCCTGGCCCTGTTGCCCCAGATAAACAAACGTAAGTGAGGGAAGAAATGCAACCAAAACTGTTGAAGGAGGCTTCTCAAAAGTGATAGGAGGAGCTGCAGTCAAGTACAACTAAAATAAATGTGTTATACAGACTCTCCCTTGCTACAGAAAGGACAAGTGGCTGATTGTCCATGAAATTAACCAGGTACTCTCTCAAGCTCAGTGCAATATTGAGCACTCTTCAACTCAAGTCCCCAGAAGGTAATGGAATCAAAGTGTTCTAGGTAAGAGCTGGCTAGGGATCTATACAGTGTCATTAATATCACTCTTTTCCTGACACCTAGCGTCTGTCTTATGCCAAACTAACTAACCTTATAATAGACATGTGAACACAATATAGTAGTAATAGAAAATTATCACACTAGAATTTACAGCATATATTTTTAATCATCATATTTAAATTACTGTTTTCCCCTGCTGTCAGGATGTCATAAATATTTTAGAAAATTTGAAGTAATCAAGGTTCCTTTGTGATTTATTTGCTTACTTGTAAACAAAAAAGATATTCTGAGTTTTCAATTTATAATAGGCAATCAAGAGTTTTGAAATTAAGATTGGATGTAAAATTACAAAGTGCAGTGTTTCAATAACATTTCAAGATCTAATCTTACAAAACATTTTGAGTCTAGGGAAAATCTGTAGGTTTTAATATTGTTTTATATTTTTTTTAATCATTGATTTATTAAATTCTATCTGTGCCTTTTTAGTAATATCATGAAAATAACAAAATCTGAAAATGTGTAAAGTGTATCATTCTCAAGTTAAATATAGTGGCTGTAACAATTTATGTAGCAAACAAATATTTTGCATGTAAATTATTAACGTAAATAATCACATCTGAACAAATTAAAAACATAATAGGGTAATTTTAAAGCAAATACTATTAGTGGAACTTTCTGTATCCCCTTAATTTTTTTTAACCAAAATGAGAATGAATGGTTTTCAAATAGTTGTCAAATGCATATCATTCCATTCTGCCATTATATGGGTGCATTTCAACCATGCTATGAGTGTGATGTGTGTAAAACATTAGCCACAATTAACAACATTGTATTTATTAAGAAATGTTTACCTCTATATCCACTTAGACACAGTTATCAAATACTGATATCTGAAAGGAGTGTTAATTACAACTAATTTTAGAACTATTTATTACCTGCTGTGGATGGACAGTATAACGAACATATTCATGATATTTTTATTACAGCTTGCAGTGAATATACAGTACTGTACCAATCGAATTGTGTGTCTGCATATAAGAAGTTACTCTTCAATGCTGACAGGGAGAGAGAGGGGTAGAGCTGATAGAGAGAGACAGAGGAGAGCTGACAGAGTGGAAGAGAGATGGAGGAGAGGGGAGGAGCTGACAGTGAGAGAGAGGGGGAGAGGAGAGCTGACAGGGAGAAAGAGAGGGGGAGCTGACAGGGAGAGAGAATGGGAGAGGAGAGCAGACAGGGAGAGAGAGGGGAGAGGATAGCTGTCAGGAAGAGAAAGGGGGAAAGAGAGTGAGATGGAGGAGAGCTGACAGGGAGAGAAAGGGGGAGAGCTGACAGGGAGACAGAGGAGAGCTGACAAGGGAGAAGAGAGATAGAGTAGAGGGGAGGAGCTAACTGGGAGAGAGAGGGGGAGAGGAGAGCTAACTGGGAGAGAGAGAGGGAGAGCTAACAGGGATAGAGAGAGGAGAGGAGAGCAGACAGGGAGAGAAAGGGGGAAAGAGAGATGGAGGAGAGCTGACAGGGAGAGAGAGCGGGAGAGCTTACAGGGAGAGAGAGGAGAACTGACAGGGGAGAGAGAGATGGAGGAGAGGAGAACTGACAGGGAGAGAGAGGGGAGAGAGAGAAGGGAGAGAGAGGAGAGCTGACAGGGGGGAGAGATGAAAGAGAGGGGAGGAGCTGACAGGGAGAGAGAGGGGGGTAGGAGAGCTGACAGGGTGGGAGAGGGGGAGAGGAAAGCTGTCAGGGAGAGAATGGGGGGAAGAGAGATGGAGGAGAGGAGAGCTGACAGAGAGAGAGGGGGGAGAGAGGAAAGCTGACAGGAAGAGAAAGGGGGAAAGAGAGATGGAGGAGAGGAGAGCTGACAGGGAGACAGAGGGGGAGAGAGAGAGGGAGAGAGCTGACAGGGAGAGAGAGGCGGGAGAGCTGACAGGGAGAGAGAGGGGAAGAGAGAGATGAGGAGAGCTGACAGGGAGAGAGAGGGGGAGAGAGAGAAGGGAGAGAGAGGAGAGCTGACAGGGGGGAGAGATGGAAGAGTGGGGAGGAGCTGACAGGGAGAGAGAGGGGGATAGGAGAGCTGACAGGGAGAGAGAGGGGGAGAGGAAAGCTGACAGGGAGAGAAGGGGGGAAGAGAGATGGAGGAGAGCTGACAGAGAGAGAGAGGGGAGAGGAGAGCTGACAGGAAGAGAAAGGGGAAAAGAGAGATGGAGGAGAGGAGAGCTGACAGGGAGACAGAGGGGGAGAGAGAGAGGGGGAGAGCTGACAGGGAGAGAGAGGAGGGAGAGCTGACAGGGAGAGAGAGGGGAAGAGAGAGATGAGGAGAGCTGACAGGGAGAGAGAGGGGAACAGCTGACAGGGAGAGAGAGGGAGATAGACAGATGGAGGAGAGAAGAGCTGACAGGGAGAGAGAGGTGGAGACCTGACAGGGAGAGAAGGGGTGAGAGAGATGGGTGAGAGGAGAGCTGAAAGCGAGCTAGAGATGGAGGAGAGCAGGGAGAGAGAGATAGAGGAGAGCTGACAGAGAGAGGGGGAGATAGAGATAGAGGAGAGCTGACAGGGAGAGAGAGATAGAGGAGAGGAGAGCTGTAAGGGAGAGAGAGGGGGGGAGCTGACAGGGTGAGAGAGGGGAGAGAGAGATGGAGGAGAGGAGAGCTGACTGGGAGAGAGAGGTGGAGAGAGAGAGATGGAGGAGAGGAAAGCTGACAGGGAGAGAGAGGGGGAGATAGAGAGGGGGAGAGCTGACAGGGAGAGAGTGGGGGTAGAGAGATGGAGGAGAGGAGAGCTGACAGGGAGAGAGAGGCGGGAGAGCTGACAGGGAGAGAGAGGGGAAGAGAGAGATGCGGAGAGGAGAGCTAACAGGGAGAGAGAGGGGAGAGTTGACAGGGAGAAGATGGGGGAGAGAGACAGGTGGAGGAGAGGAGAGCTAAAAGGGAGAGAGAGGTGGAGAACTGACAGGGAGAGAATGGGAGAGAGAGATGAGTGAGAGGAGACCTGAAAGCGAGATATAGATGGAGGAGAGCAGAGCTTACAGGGAGAGAGAGATAAAGGGGAGCTGACAGGGAGAGAGAGGGGGAGATAGAGATAGAGGAGAGCTGACAGGGAGGGAGAAATGGAGGAGAGGAGAGCTGTCAGAGAGAGAGAGGGGAGAGCTGACAGGGTGAGAGAGGGGAGAGAGAGATGGAGGAGAGGAGAGCTGACAGGGAGAGAGAGGGGAGAGAGAGAGATGGAGGAGAGGGGAACTGACAGGGAAAGAGAGGTGGGAGACCTGACAGGGAGAGAAGGGGTAGAGAGAGATGGAGGAGAGGAGAGCTGACAGGGAGAGAGAGGGGGAGAGCAGACCTGACAGGGAGAGAGGGAGGGGAGAGAGATATGGAGGAGAGGAGAGCCGACAGGGAAACAGATGGGGAGAGACAGATGGACGAGGGAAGAGCTGACAAAGAGAGATGGAGGAGAGGAGAGCTGACTGAGAGAGAAAGAGGGGGAGCTGACAGGAAAAGAAAGAGGGGAAGTGAGATGGAGGAGAGCTGACAGGGAGAGAGGAAGGGAGAAATGGAGGAGAAGAGAACTGACAGGGAGAGAAAGAGGGGAGATAGAGATGGAGGAGAGTAGAGCTGACAGGGAAATAGGGAGAGAGAGATGGAGGAGAGGAGAGTTGACAGGGAGAGAGAGATGGAGGAGAGCCATCCAATTGCTAGCTC
The DNA here is from genome assembly GCA_027410445.1 of Discoglossus pictus. Classification (NCBI taxonomy): domain Eukaryota; kingdom Metazoa; phylum Chordata; class Amphibia; order Anura; family Alytidae; genus Discoglossus; species Discoglossus pictus. Next base: position 272,195,111 of record CM050165.1, on the reverse strand, counting down.
TGCCACTGCATAATATATATTCTTATGCTCTGTGTATGCTTTCTCATACTTCTCTTGTGAATTTCTCAGCAAATCATGTTTTTTTAAACCATTAAGCATGTTTGGTCTTTTTATGAATGTTAAATATACTTGATTTGAAATAATGGCACTTAATTTCCATGAAGGAAAAAGTTAAATTATCTCAATGAGGATGTTACAGCTTTCCCCAATGCAAATAAATTGTATATTCTTCATTGTGACTAATTGGTGTATGCTGTTTTGGTCCAGATTAATGATAGGGCAAAATGAAATGTTTTCCTCATTATAATGAGGTTTAAGGACTTTTTGCCAGCACTTGGCTACAGTGGGGGGTATTGCTGGGGATATTTTCAAACACATAGCAGAGAGATGTTTTTGCTAAGGCCTAGAACAGCAATATTTGGGGGGTGGGGGTTGGCAAAGTTTCAATGTCTGCCTACATCCTACTTATCACCCAATTGCCCTTAAGACCACACTCATTATGGCACTGACAAGATTGCAGGCGATTGAATCTGCCTGCTTCCTTTCACTTCACAGCCCCTTCCATGCCTCTTTTCCCACACACTGGACGTCATCTTGTAGGATCTCTCCAATAGCTATCTTCTCTACTCCTCCAATCCATTTAAACATACAGTATGTATACATATATATTTTTAGGGGGGGGGGGGGGCATATTCTTCTAGGTGGGTCTAGGGCAGTATGAAATGTAATATGCTTCACTACTAATACTTATACATATAACCCCCAATGTGCACAGATAGCTGTAAGGTATGTAAAGCAATGGAGAACACATCCTCCTGAATACAGAGGTGCCGTTTGTGTTTTTTTGTTTTTGTTTTTGTTTTAGAGCAGCGTGGGAAGAAGAGGACAAGGATGGGGACAACGCGAAAAGGTGAGTTTAATATTTATAATGTTTAGTTTATTATGTTTGTGTTTATTCTTTGACTAATGTGATGTTTCTTTTCTTCCAGGGGCCCAGCCGTAGAAGACTACAGGAAGGATGGGGACATGGTGGAAGATACCTTTTTTTCCTAGGGGTGAGACCTGTGGCAGAAACACTGTCGTTGCTGAAGGGACATCTAGGCAAAGGAAGTGGTCTTATTTAATCTACATTAGGTTAGATTCAGGGTTTTAATATTTGTAGTTAGGTGAATACTGTATTCAGATAGGGGTTAATGTATGTAGTTAGGTTTAGATAGGGGTTAATGTATGTAGATAGGTTAAACTGTATTTAGATATGCGTTAATGTATGTAGTTAGGTTAATACTGTATTTAGATAGGGGTTAATAGTATGTAGTTAGGGAGATATTTGAATTGTTTATATTGATTTATTGTAATGTTATGTTTATTTGTGCATGTATTTTCCTTTTTAGGTGAGTAATTCTTTTTTTATTTTTTGTAGTGGTGGGGTGTTTTTACTTTTTGTAAATTAGGTTTTATTATTTTTTGTAAATTAGGTTTTATTATTCTTGGTAAATTAGGCTTAATTATTTTTTGTAATTTTTTTATTTTCAGTAATGTGGGTTCTTTTATTTTCAATAGTGTTCTGTTTTTTTTTTTCTATAATGTTCAGCTTTTTATTTTCAGTAATGTATTTTATTATTTTCAGTAATTAGGTGTGTTTTTTATTTTTAGTAATTAGGTGATTTTTTTTTATTTTTTGTAATTAGTGTTTGGTATGTAGTGTATGTGTTAATAGGATAGGGAAGGGTAGGAGGGGTTTTATAGGATAGGGTTTTACTGAGGGTTAAATAGGCCCAGTTAGTTTTAAATAGGAGCAGTTACGTTTAAATAGGCCCAATTTGGGTTAGATAGGCCCAGTTAGAGTTAAATAGGCCCAGTTAGGCTTAGAAAGGCCCAGTTAGGGTTAAATACACCAAGTTAGGGTTAGATAGGCCCAGTTAGGGTTAGTTGGGTACTGTTAGGGTTAAACATGCCCAGTTAAGTGTAGATAGGCCCAGTTAGGGTTAAATAGGCCCAGTTAGGTTTAGATAGGTGCTGTTAGGGTTAAATAGGCCCAGGGTTGGGTTAATGTATAGAACCCCATGAGTGATAGGGTTAGATAGAGGCTCATGGCGGGCAATAAAGACCCCCATAAAAGATTGGGTTAATTAAGGGCTCATAGGGCTCTGTATAGAGCCCCATGAGTGATAGGGTTAAATCGAGGCGTATGGGTGTCTGTATAGACCCCCATAAGTGATGGGGTTAATTAAGGGCTCATGGGGCCCTGTTTAGAGGATTAATTTTTATTTAGCGCAGGTCCTTTGAGGACCTTTACGGTACATAAGGACCTTGATGGTTTGCGGTGGGAATTTAAACTTTTTAAATGCAGTGGGGGTCCCCAGATCGGGACCCCCCCTGCAAAGGTTGATGTGTGGACATTGTGGTGGTCCCCGATGGGGACCCCCAGCATGCAGTTAATGTGGGAACACTGCCGGGGTTCCGATCGGGGCCCCTGCATCATTGGGGTCTCATGTGGGAGTGTGGGAGGGGTGTTAGGTGCACTGGGGACATATCAAGGACCACACGTAAGGGCTTCTAAAGCCCTTGCGAGTCCTCCTGAGCATAACCAGGACTTCGTCCTGCATTTCTGCTTTGCAAGCTGGGATACTTTTTCGGAGTGGGAGGGACTCAGCAATTGAATAGGGATTTGCGTAAATTGCCCTGAGAAAGTGACAGATCAAAGGCTTCAGACTGGTGCAAGCTCCGAGTTGCAGGTCGGCTATTTTCGCAGGGCCGTCACTCGGGACCCGATCCAAGGTCACAAAATGGAGGCAATTGAATAGCAACATTGCCTGCGTTTTCCACTTGCAACCTCGGATCTCAGAAATGGAGCAATTGAATGAAAGTTAGCTCATGGAAAGAACAAAAAATAAAAAAAGAGAACCCCCCATTTTGGTGGTCTGGGAATACCAGATCATCTCATCCTATATGATATTAATGAACTATTTTCATCATTTAAACAATATATTTTCATATTGATGAACATACTTGTTATATCATTATTTTGAAATTGTCTAAAAAAAATCTATACACTGCCAATTCATACTCTCAAATCACATTTTATATTTCCTTTATTAATTCCTTAAAATTACATTTAAATCTTTATTCTATATGTTATATATTCACCTATTCTTTGATTAATACCGTATATACTCGAGTATTAGCCGACCCGAGTATAAGCCGAGGCACCTATTTTACCACAAAATACTGGTAAAACTTAATGACTCAAGTATAAGCCGAGGGTGGGAAATGTGCTGCCCCCTGTGTTCCTCTTGTGCCCTCTGTGTCCCCCTCTTGTGCCCCCTCTGTGCCCATTTATTGTGTCCCCCCTCTCTCTCCCCTGTGTCTCTTCCCCCCTCTCCCTCCCCTGTGTCTCTCCCCCCTCTCCCTCCTCTGTGTCTTTTCCCCTCCTCTCCCTCTCCTGTGTCTCTTCCCCTCCTCTCCCTCCCCTGTGTCTCTTCCCCCCTCTCCGTTGCCTGTGTTTCTTTCCCTCCCCTCCCTTCCCTGTGTCTCTTTCCCTCCCCCTCCTCAACCTCCTTTCTCAACTACCCTTCTCAATCCCCCTCCTCATCCTCAACCTACCTCCTCAACCACCCTCCTCATCCTCAACCCCCCTCCTCAACACACCTCCTCAACCCCCCTTCTCAACCTCCCTCCTCAACCTCCCTCCTCAACCTCAACTCCCCATCATCGTCCTCAACTCACCCATCCTCGTCTTCAACCTCCCTCCTCAACCCCCCTCCTCAACCTCCCTCCTCAAACCCCCTCCTCAACCTCAACCCCCCCATACTCAACCCCCCATCCTCAACCCCCCACCATTAACCCCCCTCCTCATCCTTAATCCCCCTCCTCATCCTAAACCACCCTCCTCAACCCCCCTCCTCAACCTCAACCCCCCCTCTTCATCTTCAACCCTCTCATCCTCAACCCCCCTCCTCATCCTCAACCTCCCTCCTCAACCCCCCTCCTCAACCTCCCTCCTCAACACCCCTCCTTAACCTCACTCCTCAACCCCCCATCCTCATCCTCAACCCCTCCATACTCATCCTCAACCCCCTCATCCTCAACCCCCCCATCCTCAACCCCCCTCCTCATCCTAAACCCCCCTCCTCATCCTCAATCTCCCTCCTCAACCCCCCTCCTCATCCTCAACCTCCCCATCCTCATCCTCATCCCCCCATCCTCAACCCCCCATCATCAACCTCCCTCCTCATCCTCAACCCCCTCTTCAACCTCCCTTCTCAACCCCCCTCTTCAACCCCCCTCCTTAACCTCAACCCCCCATCCTAAACCCCCTTCCTCATCCTCACCCCCTATCCTCAACCCCCCTCCTCATCCTCACCCCCCATCCTCACCCTAAACCCCCCTCCTTATCCTAAACCCCTTTCCTCACTTTACCCCTCTAATTACCTCCCCCTTTCCCCTCACTTACCTTCCATCTGCAGCTGCTCCTCCGCTCCTCCGGACTCCTTCCGGCTGCGTCTTGACCCGGCCAATGCTAATGACTTGGCGCGCATGTGACGTCATGTGATTAGCATATGCCGGGTCCCGACGCAGACGGAAGGAGCGTGGAGGAGCAGCTGCAGATGTTAGGTAAGTGAGGGGAAAGGGAGAGGGGGAGGAAATTAGAGGGGTAAAGTGAGGAGGGGGGTTTAGGATGAGGAGGGGGTTTTATGATGAGGAGGGGGGTTTAGGGTGAGGAGGGGGGTTTAGGATGAGGAAGGGGTGTTGAGGATCGGGGGGTTGAGGATGGGGGGGTTGCGGATGAGGATGGGGGTTGAGGATGATGAGGGAGAGCGGGGGAAAGAGCCACATGGGGAAACAGAGCCATCGGGGGGGGGGGTGACAGAGCCACAGGGGGGAAACAGAGACATGGGGGGAAACAGAGACACAGTGAGAAAGAGACACACAGGGAGAAAGAGAGACATGGGGGTGGTGACTCGAGTATAAGCCGAGGGAGCCCTTTTCAGCCTTAAAAAAAGGGCTGAAAAACTCGGCTAATACTCGATTATATACGGTATATATAAAAAAATATATATAAAAAAACTTTTATATATTACAGGGGATCAATTTTCTGTATATATGTATATATTATATCAACATTAGTTTCATTTGTAATTACCTCAAATTATTTACCCACACTTATTTTATATTTGTCATATCTTTTATTTTTCATCCCATTACAACAATTATATTTTTTTTGTAGTATGTACTAATGGTTTATATTAACTTTGCTATAAATTATTTTTCTTTTTGGAATTCTATTTCTTAAATTCACATTATTGTTTTGTTTATTTTTTATTTAATGTTCTGGTATTATTATTATTATTATTATTATTATTATTACTTAAATTTACATTATTATTTCTTGATTTATCATTTATTAATTCTGATTTTATTTGACATCTTAAACCTTTACCCCTATATAAAAATAAATATGAACAGCATATTTGTACTTTTAAGCTTTGCACTTATTATCTCATATATTTTCAATGAATTATATCACTTGCTATTTTTGTTGTTAATCAGATATTAATTTTGTTTATTAATCATGTACTTTCTTATAAAGTTATTTTTTATAGAAAATCTTGTAATTATTATCTCTTCAACATATACAGTAAATTTAAGAATACTGTTTATTTAAAGAATTAAGTGAAAGTAAATTATTTATTCAGTCCATTAGGACACCATTAATTCTATCTTTTATTACATAAATTCCTGAATGTTTTAGTATTAAGGACTTGAGAACATGCTTTGCATCGTCCACATGGTGCACAGACTTCTTGTGCTTGTTCTAACCAATTAGATTTAGATCTTTTTTCAAAATGTCTATGAACCAATAAATCCTTTAGCTTTTTTGCTCTTCTATATGTTATACTACTAGTGGGAGTAATCAATTATTGTATGTCAGTGTCCAGTTTTAAAATATTCCAATACTTATCTAGTATAGATGTCATTCCTTGGTATTGATTAGAATAATTAGCCACAAATTGTATTGGCTGCCTTTCATCAGTTCTAGTTTTGTTCCTTAAACATTGTGGTTTGTTTCCTTTCAAAGCCCTTTCATAGGTTTTTTCAAAATTTTCTTTGATCAGTCTCTTTGAAAAAAACCTCTTTGTAAAAACCCTCATCTGCAGTTCTTTGAAGTTTTTTGGTTTGGTGAATCTTCAGTAGTGTAACAATTTATTTGTAGTCTTAAGCACTGACCAGTGGGTATGGCTTTTTTAAGAGGCTGTTGGATGAAGGCTCTTCGAATGTAATAAGGCATTAGTAGCCATATCTTTTCTATATGTTGTAGTCTCCAGGTCTTTCACCCACACATCCCTCATAATGCCCCTCTCTGTTTCAGGGATCTGCTCTTCCTACTGTGACCTCCTTACCCCCATCACTAGACACTAGACCTTGGGGTTATCTGTCTAGGGCACTTTCGATTAGACCTGGGTTAAGTGACACATATCACTTAATGACTATTCTTTGATCACACATGGAAAGTCTGCAAAGGGCCCAGATATTTCTGGTTAATGTATTTCCAACTCTTCGCTAAGTGCCCACTCTAACAGAACCAACATTCCAATATGTCATAAACTATCCTTTGTCCCATAAGTGACTTGATATAATATTAGCATATATCCTAGGGCATACTTCTAGCACAAATACATTATTTAAACTCTATACAATGACCAAATCATCTTATTAAATCATATCACTATTCTAAACATTATAGCATTATTTGTTAAATGCCATGTCCAAACCACAACCTGAAAACTAAACATTATATAAACAATTCTTAGTAGTCTGAATACTCACAGGCCATGCTCCTTGGGGATCCGGGGTACTGGATCAGAGCCTGAGGCCTAACATTACACAAGTTATTACAGTCATAATAAAATAGTCCATGGTAGAACAAAATAGTGCTTGAGATCAGTACAGTGATAGTTCGATCTTGGGCCATACAGGCCCTTGCTGGTGGGGTTCAGGGTTCTCCCATCCTGGCCCCCCATAAGTCAGTCATGACAAATAACATATAGTATAACGATAGAGTTATTAAGGTAAAGATATAATGTGATTTTGGAGTATGAATTGGCAGTGTATAGACAAAGAGTTTTATACACAATATCAAATTAATTATATAAGAAGTATGTTCATCAACTTATAAATACTAGCAACTTGCCCGTCAAAGAGCAAAGCCCGCAATGAGCGCCGTAACATACATACTAAGAAGTTTTAAAAAGTGATCATTAAAAATGGTATCAGTCATAGAATACACAATAATTGAAAACAACAGATAATTCTGTAACAGCTGTTACATGTTAAAACCATGGAGTGTAAGGGTGTCTAATTCAAGAATATGTGCAGTACATGTAACAAATTGTAACCAGCTTATCTAATAGTAAAATCAATAGTGGGACCATCAATGTTCATTGCATTTGGTGATATATAAATAAAGTGTGAGCTGAAAAAGAAGAAACATATGTATAAAAAAATATAAAGCATTTCAATAGTGAAGTCTCCATCCTGAACTGAAATCAGTTCAGTCTTTTAAACATATTTTAACCAAAATAAGTTTTAATAATTGTAAATAAAGTTTATTTGAGTTAATAAAATTAGTTTATGGTAAGAGTGACAAATGCTGAAGTTGTCCAGTTCTATAAAGACATTCAACACATTATAGATATAACACCAAGAAAAGATGCTACTGTCACCATAGGAGACTGGAATGCTAAAGTAGGGAACCAAAAGACACCTGGAATAAGTGGCAAATTTGGCAGGTCAGAGATTAGTAGAATTTTGTCAAGATAATTCTCTGGTCATAGCAAACAGCCTCTTCAACAGCCTCCAAGACTACTCTACACATGGACATCACCAGATGGACAACATAGAAATCAGATTGACTATATACTTTGCAGCCAAAAATGGAGGAGCTCTATACAATCAGCAAAAACAAGACCTGGAGCTGACTGCGGCTCAGACCATGAGCTTCTTATTGCAAAGGTCAAAATTAAACTGAAGAAAATAGGGAAAATCATATGAAATAAATAATATCCCTTGTGAATATCCAGTGGAGGCAAAGAATAGATTTAAGTGATTAGACATGGAAGATAGAATGCCTAAAGAACTTTGGACTGAAGTTTGCAACATTATCCAGGAAATAGCAACAAAGAATATCCCTAAAAGAAAGAAAAGTAAGAAGTCAAACTGGCTGTCTGATGAGGCTTTGAAAGTAGCTCAGGAAAGAAGGAAAGTGAAAGGTAGTGGAGATAAGAAAAGATTTGTCCAACTGAATGCAGAATTCCAGAAGATAGCAAGAAGAGACAAGGAGACATTCTACAATGAGCAATGTAAAGAGATCGACGAACATAACCGAAAGCGTAAATCAAGAGATCTCTTCAAGAATTTGGGATCCTAAAAGGCACCTTTCATACTAAAGTGGCTGTGATAAAAGAGAAAAATAGTAGGTACTTAACAGAAGAAGACAAAGAAGAGGTGAAAGGAATACACTGAAGATCTATACAGGAAGGATCTTAACAGCAGTGATGACCTCAATAGTTTGTCCAGTGAGTTGGAGCCAGACATCTTGAAGAGCAATGTGAGATGGGCCCTATGATGTCCTGCCAATAATAAGGCTGCAGTAGGGGAGGTGATTGACAAATGAATTATTCAAAATTCTACAAGATAATGCTGTGAAAGTGTTGCTTACCTTATGCCAACACATTTGGAAAAATCAACAATAGCCAATAGACTGGAAAAGGTCAGTCTACATCCACATACCAAAAAAAGGCAGTGCCCAAGATTGCTCCAATTATCAAACAATTGCACCAAAAGCAGTATCGTGATGCAGCTGATGATACCTGACCTCACAGTCTCATGAAAAGCTCGTAGGGCGATAAATGATGCCACTAATTGGCGCAGAACAAACTCAGCACCAGCAGATCTGCATGTATATGCCATTTGTAACAAAATAGTGAATTGAACAACAAAATTCCATATTATGAATAGTGTGCATATATTGTAAACTGGGTATTAGAAGCATCCATGAGATATAAAGCAGTCAAAAAAGACAGCAATTTGTAACAAACCCTATCAACAGAGATTATTTATTATTATTATAATTCATTTGTAACGTGCCAACATATTCTGTAGAGCTGAAATCAGCTCAATGTTTTAAACGTCCATATTTTATCCAAAACAAGTTTTAATAGTTGTAAATAAAGTTTGTATTTTAGTAAATTAAATTAGTTTGTGGTAAGAGTTTGTTAGAGCAGAATTTCTTCCACTGCTAGGAACAGGGCTGAAAGCTTTATCCACCTTCCTCAGGCACCTCTCCCCTCTTGGCTTGGATATTCGGAAGACAGAATGATACACACAAGGTAGCATCAAATTGTCTCAATTTATTAAGGGTTTCACAGTAGAATATATAGGGCTTAGCCCGCCCATCATTTGCATTATTATCAGAGGTACATGCTGACTTTACATGGTCAGTTATGCAGTGTCAACAATTACAGGTCATAGTTGGTTTTGGCTAATAACAAGTATTTGCCAACTGTACATAAATGTTGTTGTATATAAGGAATAGGCAGAAAACAGAACTATAAAACCCATGTGGATACATTAGATAAATAACTTACAAGGACCTGATGACACAGGCTTTATGCAAGCTTGTGATCACTAGTTTAGTAAGGCAAATATCAAGTAAAATGTTAACTCTTTTATCGCTCCTCAACAGAGTCAATCAATCAACCACAAAAAGGGTGTTCTCTTTTTTTCTGTTCTTCCCATGAGTTGACTTTATCAGTTCATCTGCAAACAAGTGATACTATATTGAATTTAATACCTTTGGTTAAAAAAAAAACAATATTAGAAAAGGTCATATATATTGAAACGGTTGCTACTGTATCAAAAGCCTTTGCAAAATCCAAAAATACTACATCCACCGAGTTGCCTGAGTTCCTACTAACCTCCTCATAGAAATTAATTATATTTGTTTGACATGACCTACCCCTCATAAATCCTTGTTGAATCTTACTTATAATCTTGTTGAACTAGACATGTCATGGTATACTATCCGTTTATAACCCTTCTAAAAGCTCCTCAATTACAGAAGTGAGATTTACAGGTCTATAATTCATTGGATTTGCTCTTGCTTCCTTCTTACATATAGGTATAACATCTGCCTTTCTTCAGTCATCTGATAGTAACCCTGTGCTGAGTGAGTGTTGAAAAATTAAATATAATGGATGTATTCCATCAGAGCCTTGTGCTTTATTATCATTTATTTTTTCGGACTTCTTTAGGATTTCTTCCTACGTTACCCATCTTCCTTTTCCTGGTCACTATTTATCAGTCAGCCTGTTTCACACAGTAATGTTACTATAGCTTCCTTCTTGGCCTTCTCTCCATTAATATATTTTAAAAAAACATTATAGTCAGTTCTACTTTCCTTTGCAATTAACTTTTAATTTAGCTAGCCTTGTTGATTTCCTTATACTAAGGTAAAGATGCCTCTGTTCCCTCTTTCTTGTATAATGTAAAAGCCTGCTTTTTACATTGTATATTGATCTTTAAATCACTGTCAAGCCACATAAGATGTGATTTACTCCTTTTACTTTTATTTCCACATGGTATATGGTTATAAGTATGTATTGTTAGTAAGGGTTTGAATGTTGTTTATTTATGTTCAGTAATTTTACTTTGTCCCAGTCTATATGTTATATTGCGTACCTTAGACTATTAAAATGTACCCTTTTAAAATCAAGAGACTTAAAACTTAGTTTTTTTAATTCAATTATATCAATATTATTCATGATGACTAAACCCAAGGTAGCCTCCTTTTTGGAATACTTGTATAACGTGGGCCAGATAATGACCTCTGATTGTACCCATAGCTGGTCTCTTTCATGCAGTTTATTTCAGTGTAGTTAAAATTTCCCATTATTAGAACTTGACAATGCTTAGCTGCATTACAAAACTGTAGCAATAATTTCAATTCCTCACATTCAGTTATATTTGTGGGTTTATAGCATATTCCTACCAATATTTGTTTAGGATTTGTTCCTCTACTATTTAACTCAACCCACAAGGTTTCAACATTATCCCTAGTTCAAACATAAATATTTTCTCTGGCTAAATGCTTAAAATCAGGCTTAACATACAGACAAACCCCTCCTCCTCTTTTACCATTACCCCTATCTTTCCTAAACAGGTTATAACCGTCCAAATTAACATCCCAGTCATGAGAATCACCCCACCAAGTTTCGTTAAAGCCTATCAATTCCCATTTCATTTACTGATAATAATTATAACTGGGCCATTTTCCCTGGCAAGCTTATGACATTAACAAGCATACACATTGTGTTGCTATGAAGTTACAGTTTTTAAGTGCTTGCCACTGTATTTGAATTACTTAGGAATATTTTTCTTTTCACTATACTAATCCCTATTTTCCTCCACCGTGATTAATCAGTTTATTCCTCCCTTAGCCCATTCACACTTTCTGCCCCATTACTTCCAGTACCTCCCCCTTACCTACTAGGTAAAAAACTCCATTAACCTATCTACCATCCTCCTCGGTAGCACACAAGCTCCCTCTTCATTAAGGTGCAATCCATCACTGCTATAGATACCCAAGTGAGAAATCAAGGCAAGTGCTCTAATAACCCCAAACCCTCCTTATTGCACCAATTTGTTAGCCATTCATTGACCTTCCTAAGCTCCTTCTGTCTCCATGGGCTAGTATGTGGCACTGATAGTATCTGATAAAATACTACATTGGAGGTCTGTTGCTCTGCCTATTCTATTCTTCCGGCTGTTAAAGGTAGCAGCTCTATCATTCATGCCTGAACATCCACAACAGTTTCACTCAATCTGGCAAATCTGTTAGTGCTTGCTAACTTAGAACAGGCCTGAATACTCCTTCAGTTTCCTCTGCTTGTCCCTGTAACTGTAACCCAGCTACCTCCCTAGACATACTCACTAGCCCCAACTCTATCCTGCATGCTATGCCCAGCTAAACTGTGCTCAGTGAGCACCAACTCTTTTTCCAATTCTTTTCTCCAATTTGAGCTTCCAGAGAGACAACATGCTTACACCTGTCACAGAGGTGTGGACCCTGGATCAGCTGCTCGAACAGTGCATATATCTGGCAAGATGTTCCCACTGGACTGACTTAGGATTTTACAAAAATACAGTCTATACCTTAATCTACAAAAAAAAACATATTTTCAACTATAATTTAACCCCTTTTCTTTGAACTCCCTCCTTTCATTTAAACTCCCACACTTACACTGTGACTGCACTTCCTCCTTTTATTTAAATCCTCACACTTACAATATTACTGCACTCCCTCCTTTTATATGAACTCCCACACTTACACTCGACCTACACTTAAACTAGAACTGTTCACAGGATCCCAGGTTTGCTCCTTCATTTTTAGTTATAGTTAGTTCAGAGAATTATTATGTATGGAGGGGATGGATTGTGAATAATTTACTTCTATTTTAATTTCTGAGTTTGCAACAACTATAGATCATTGGCAAAAAGTCAAAGCTCATGGACTGGGATAAATGGACACTTCTCTGGATAGTCGCTAGATGCCACAAAAGTACAGCCCCAAAAGTGACTACAGAATTAAATCTGTGTTGCCCTGCCTCAACACACAATGTACACTGTGAGCTTCACTAGGCTGCCATTCAGAAACAGCTTGTATCCAATACTGACACATAGGAATGCATAATCTCATGAAATAAGTCAAAATCTGGACCCCTGAATAATGGAAAAAATACAATATGGTCTGTTAGGTCCAGATGTAGGAAATAAGGTGATAGATGACCAGTGTACATTTGGAGAAAGTAGTAAGATCCCATGAACGCGCAATGTCTGTTAAAAACGGTAAACTTGATGGTGGATCCATAATGGTATGGGTAGCCATCTCGTAGAAGCCATTAGGTGCCATGATTGTGCTGCATGTTCATAAAACAACCAAGTACAAAGAGGCAATTTTACAGGACCAGGTGCACCTTATAGTACAAACTCTGTCCCTTCCATATTAAAGGATGGTAATGTCGCCATACACACTCACTGCTAAACAAAGTCAAGCTATTTCATAGATGAAGTCAGATACCTACATGGCTTCCACAATTACCAAATCTAAACACCACTGAACCTTTATAGGAAGTTCTGGAGTATGGAATGTGAAGTAGATGTCTACCTCCTTCATCACTCAGAGAACTGGAGGCTTTACTTCTTGAATAATAGTGCAACATCCAGCAGCAAGAAGGGTTATTAATTAACAAGTTAGTGAACCTGATAAACTACATTTCCACATTTGATTCATGAACTGTAGGTTCAAGGGTAACTCATCAGGATAATTTTAAAAACATTATAAAATCCTATCTTACCCTGCTCCTTGAATCCTCAACTATGGCTACAACTGTTAGTGTGTGACAGCAGCAACACTCCAGAAACCTACTCAACTGGTAGCTGACAGGTCTGAGGCCCTGGATGAGTTAGGGCCTGTCTCCCCATGAATGTGAAGACTGGATCTGGCTAACTAAGGAAACCACACAGTTTCAATTTAAGGAAGGAGATGACAGCAAGCATCATGGAACACTCACTGCACAACAAGACACGTATGGCGTCCTTGTCATCCACTGTGCCCTACCCTATCTCCAATCCTCTCGACTTTTGTACTGCCACCAGATACAAATGAGAACAAGGAAGAGAGAGTGGGGCTGATGTCGAGCAACTCTCCCTCGCTTTTATCCAACTAACAAGCAAGTGTCGACACCTTATCAAGTCTTATGGCGATGGTCAAGTGACAAAACAGCAGATGTGGATGCACTGAGAGTTGTAGCCGTGGACCTGCACACAGGTGGCTCAGGCTTAATGGTCATTCCTCACAGACTGAAGCAGCAGTGGAGTGTGGCTTCTTCCTAGGCGTCTGAGTAGCCCTATTCAAAATTGCACTGCTCACATCTGTAGAATAAGGAGGGGGCTACAAAGGTGCCCCAAACAATGATTGCTGCTCCTTACCATGGGCATCATTCCATGGCTGATGGGAATGCCACAAAAGTGGTCAAACAATAACAAAATGTAAGTTGACACTGATTACCATTGGTACATGGAAAATGCGTTTGCTACTGGACCACATCCTGGCCTACAGACCTGAGAGAAGATTAGCGCTTGTGGTCAGAGAGCTCACATACTACAACATTGACATTGCAGCCCTTAGTGAAACTCCCTATCACAACTGTCCGAAGCATGACACTGTAGCTTCTGCTTCAAAAGGGAAGAAAAACCTCATTAAAAAGCCGATATGCTACTACAATGACCAACCCTGAGGATGTGAAGAAGCAATTATCTGCTATTGTCAGTGCACCCCACGACAAGGTAATAATACTTGCCGATTTTAATGCAAGAGTCTGATGCAAAGCCACAATATGGGAAGGAGTCACCTGGAGAAATGGAATAGGCAAGTGTAACAGCAATCAAAAATCTCATTGTCAGGAGAAGAGCCAGACAGAATGTCAGTGTGGCAAAGACTATGTGCGGCGCTGACCATTGGATTCCTTTTGAATCCAAAATGAAAAGACCACAAGGTTGTAAGGCCCTCAAAAGGATCAACGTGTCGAAGCTGGAGAATAGCCATATAACTGGAAATCTAGTGAACAATCTAGAGAATGAGCTGGTTGATTTTCATCTTGAGGATGATTCCAAGAAATACTGGGATTGATTCTGCAACAAAATCCATACAGCTGCGTTGAATTTATTAGGGCCCTTCACACGCAGGCATCAAAATTGGTTTGCTGAGAAACATTACCTGCATCATGCGCAATAGAAAAAACCATCCTCAGTGGCAAAGAAGGTCTCTTTCATCAGCACTTACAGAATAGTACAAAACAAACCATGCAAAATTCAGGACTCGTGACTGATCACCAAAGCAGATGATATACAGACTTATGCAGGCAGGAACGATTCCAGGTGGTCTTATGAATCCCTCAAAACCCTGTATGGGAGTTCTCCTGTCCTGATTCAGATGGCACTACCCTCTTTACTGACGTGGGCTGAAAACTTTGAAGCAGTTCTGTATTGCTCTAAGTCATGTGGTGAACTGCCACCAGGGGTCAGAAGAGAGCTCTTCAAGACTTCTTGCCAGGAGAGAGAGTTAACAGTTGGAGAATTGCTTGGGTGGAGCCTCTGCAGAGACAGAGCAAACCTGGGACAGCTCTGTGTGGCCAGAGAGAGGTCAAGGAGACCTGGAAAGCCAATGAGGCTGCTTTAAATGTACAGCCAGCACAATTGAGAGATAACACTGAGAAGAGGTGAAAGAGACACAGCTCCTCTGCAAATGGATTGCAGATCCTGAAGGAAGTGGACTCTAAACAGATAAGTGTACAGGTCTGTATTGCTGTGTCATTAGCCTGTATTTCCTATTACTGCAGTGAGGGAACTGCAGATAAAAGTATAGGTAGTGCTTCAAAGAGAAGCTAGGATTTATTTTTCAGTTTTGATTATTTTCTTGTAAGCTGACGATTTACATTAAAGCCTGTTCAAGCATGTCAAAGCTTCCCGAGTCCTCCATTTTTGCTAAAAACTAAGGCACGGATCCCAAGAGTGACAGTGAATCTGTCACATTTTGGTGGCAGTTGTGGGATGAAAATTGTCTGTGTTTAAAAAGACAGCCCACAGTACAGTATAATAATGGAGGAACTATTGAAAACCCTGTTAGATGCCTCTACATATTAGAAAATGTGTGGAGCTTGTCAGCAGAAAGGGCTGAAAGAAATTACAGAAGACAGAACCCATGCTGCAAAGGATGCTCAACTAAGAGATGCTGCTCCATGTCTGAGAGAGGCCACAGAGAAATGGCAGAGACAAGCACAAGAGGATATAATCCGCATGAGTGAGGCAACAGAAAAAGGGCAGAGAAAAGCAGAAGAGGATATAATCCGCATGTGTGAGGCCACAGAGAAAGGACAGAGACAAGCGGAAGAGGACAGAGTCCAAATGAGAGAGTTTTTGGAGGCACAGACAGCAAAGCTGCAGCAACTGGAGTCTGCAACTAATACTGTGGTTACAGAAGCAAGTGGAAGCATGAATCCTAATCGCTTCCTAAAGAGGATGACAGCTCAGGATGACATTGACACATATCTCCTGAACTTTGAGAAAATTGCCACTAGGGAAGGATGGCCTAAAAAGCCCTGAGCAACAGTCCTTGGTCCCTATCTGTGTGGAGAAGCTCAGAAAGCATATGTGGTTTTGCCTGAAGAAAAGGCAACAAATTATTGTACCATGAAGGAAGAGATCCTTAACAGAATAGGAGTGAAAAGAGTACAGAGATTGTACGCCTGGGATTTTTTTGATAAGCCTGCTTATCACTATCCAAGAGGCATGCTTGTCTACCCAAGTTTAATAAGCAGTTTCCCTGATAAGGGAAGGCAAACCAAACCTGATGAAAAAGAAATTAGGAGTTAGAGACCTGGTGGATGGCAGAAAGAGTGCAAAAAGCCATCAATGGAGCATCAAAAGAGACTGTTGAGATGCCAAAAGAAACTGTTGAGACTGCTGAGATGGCAAAAGAGACTGCTGAAATGGCAAAAGAGACTACTGAGATTGCTGAGATGGCAAAATAAACTTCTGAGATGGCAAAAGAGACGGCAGAAGGAGCTGCAAGTGAGACGGCAGAAGGAGCTGCAAGTGAGACGGCAGAGGGCACGGCAGAGATGGCAGAGGGAGCTGCAGAAACGGCAGCATGAGATTGCTGTGAAAGTAACAGAAATTGCTGAGAAAGCAAAAGAGGCTGCTAGTGCAGATAAAGAACCTTTGCCCCTGGATCAAACTGCTAATGATCTAAAAGCAACTAAGGTTGTGAGCAACAGTCAAAGAGAAAAGGACAAAGTATTGTCACTGACTGAGTGCAAAACCAGCATCACTAAGAAGCATACTGATCAAGTCATTGATGAAGTTTGAGTCCAAACCGATGCAGAGACCTTTTGGGTAAGAGCAATGAAGATGACTCCATAAGAAACCCGGACAGACACAGCCACCTGTCCTTGGTGAAGAGTACTAGAGAAAGAAAGTGCCTGACAAAGATCTCTGACCTAGAGAAAGGAGAGACCAAGTGGATGAATATAGCCAGTGTTCTTACAAAGGAAGAATGTCCTAAAAATGATGAAGAAACTGGAAACCTTACTAAAGTGGAAGTTAAGGAAGAAAAGAATCTGGAGATTTAGATGGAGAAAGACAAAACACTGTCTCTAAAAGGACATATGAAGCAGAGCATGGAGATGTGTACTTATAAAACTATGAAGTATCCCAAGAGCGTTCTGTCTCAGTTGGCCATAGAACAAAGTGCTATGGATAAAGAGAAGAAAAACAGGAAACAAGTAAAGCATGGACTGCAGATGAACTCTATCCCAGTGGGAATGAAAAAGCCTGAAGTAGAAGACGGGCAAATTGCTACTAAAATTAAGGTTATCAGGATGATGCCAAATTATATTCCTGAATGGAGAAGGAAGCCTTTGTTTGAAGACAACAGATTGTCCTATAGGAAGAAGACACAGATGTCTAATTGGGAGCAGTGGGAGAGTTCCCCCAACTACAAGATGAATGAGAGATTTATGCAGAAGGGGCTGCACAGCGGCGAATAGATGAAGCAAGATCTCCTCGCTCACCATGTATCTCAGAGGGGAGCAGCTATAACAAGAAAGGAACTGCTGTTACAAACTCCAGAACAGCAGCGGGTAAGTAAAATCTCTGATACCAAGGGACAGTTGAAGCAGAGTGTTGGTTGTCCAGAAGAGACTACCACTGACCTGAAGGAACTGTGTGTACAAGATGCTACATTTAATGCAGAGCGATATTTGCAGGAAGCTCAGATGCAAGGCATAGTGAAGGAGCCTGTACAGGAGAGACAGAAGGGTGAAGAAAACATGGCTGAGCAGCCAAAGATATTCAGGGAGGAACTGATAGAAGAGTCAGAGGAGGTTCCTCAGTTGAACATGCAGCAAAGGATCCAGTACAAGCAGAGTAAACTGGATTTGCAACAAGCTAATGAGGAGAAACTGCAGCTGAAGGAAGCCGAGGAAGATAAAAAGCTGGACACCTTGAAGGCAAAGCAAGTAGAGCGCTAATAAAAGAAGAAATAATACGGATGAAGGCTGAAAATGCCAGAAATAAAAGTGTTTTCCAGGAATCTAGGATTCAAGAGGCTACTAAGAGGTGTAGTAGCCTATCTGTTCGGTGTCAGCTTGACGTTCCTGAACAGCTGGAAATATTCCAGCAAAACCAAAAGTCTGAGAGCTCCTTTCAAGCAGAGATATTGCATATGCTTGCTGTGCACAGAAAGAAAGATGAAATACAGATCCGAGAGCAAGATGCAGCTGTGAGAGAGGACCTGCCTTTGGATGATACTGGGCCAGAACAGAAGCAAGATGACTGGATGAGGATGATACGTTTTGGCTAGAGTTGTCAGCCAGCCAATAGGAGCACCTAGAACCGAGAGAGCCAGAAACAGAGGGAAGAAAAACAGCAAAAGAAGTTGTTGTTCCCTAGTGAAGTTGAAAGGGATGAGAAAACTATGGATAATCTTGTGGAAAAGAAAGAAAATTTAACAGGAGGATTAAAGGAGCAAATGAAATCCAAGCATAAAGAGGCCAAAGTGAGGCAGCTCCAGTCCCAGGCTCCAGGTCTGCAGATAAGGCATAAATACTGCAGATCAGAGGAGATCTTAATAGTTTGAACTTGATGAACTGAAAGTTGTTTTTCAACCTCAATTACTATGTAACTTAAAGGACCACAAAAGCAGCCATATGTTCTCTGCACCATCAGTTAGACGGGGGAAAATCATGTGGAAAATGTGTTTATATTATTAAAATTTATCAGCAATTGACTTCAATGTTGCCATTTTAGTCTAGCCATTGAAGTCCGCAATAATCTGCATAAGTAATAATACTGAAATATGTAACTATTGCACATTCTCTTGTAGATTTACACTCTTTTTAAAAGAAGAGTGTGATAGTATAGTGGTAAATGTTCTATTTTAAAGTGTTTTTTTTTTTTAATTGTTAAGTTATATGTTCAGTTGCCCTGCCTTCCACTTGTTTTTTTTTAACTAATGTACTTATTGATATATATATTAGTCATATGTGTGTTAATAAATACATTAGTCAGTTAAAAAAAACAAGCGAAACCAATTAGAACCAATGAAAAACAATTTATATATATATATATATATATACAGTATATATATATATATATATATATATATATATATATAAAATTCAGATAATTATTCAAAATTAACAAGATTCATTAATATTAACAAATGCTTTATTATATAACCTAAGGGACATAGTTCTGTTTTTTAAACAGTAACAGTAAATAACGTGAATGGGGAATTGGACCCAGGACCTTCACCATCACATACTGCAGGCCTGTCCTATTGCTACACTAGCTGCTAAAATATAAAATAAGTAGTAACAAATCACTCAGTGACTGCATAATTCCAAACCTCTACACCTGCTTTTAATTATTATTCATTACACCCTGCAAGGTACAGAGCTCATTGCCCATTCAGCAGAGGCCAAAACATTTGACTACACTTTACACTTTAATTTTAGTTCACCATTAAATTACATTAAAAATACATGTGCAAACAGCAGCAAAGAAAGACTTTAGCGACTAAATATAATTTGAAAACACCGTTCCCTTAACTGTGGCATTCCTCCCCCACTTGCCTCCTTATCTTGGACACTATTGTCCAAATGACAAACACAATCATCATAGAAGGCATTAATTATTCATGTGAACAAAGTTACTGATGCACAGAATTCATTATATATATAAATATTGTAGAGGAAAAAATCCTTCCAGGAATGTAAATAGTTATCTGAATATTCGTATTGCAGATCTGCGATTTTTCAGAATGTGTAAAAACAAAAAAAAACTTTTACAAGAATCATAGTTTATCACTCACTTTTATCTTTTACTAAAATTTAACTTTTATTGGCATCACTAAAATATTTTATAGCAGGAAATTAATGTTAAAAATAACCAGGGAACTGGAAAAAGCCTTTATAATTGAGTAGTGATTACTACCACCTGCCCCTAGTACCTCATGAGTTAAAAAATATAACGTACAAGTTCCATTCAAAGCTTCTTTGATTTAGATAACTTTCCCTAGCTTTTTTGCTTTGCGATATTTGCTCTAGTGAAACTTCCTTATATATTGTTGTATTGAGTTCTTTAGAGTAACAGAAGATAACTATTCATATAGGGAACTGGATATTAACAGCATATTATACTATTGAGTAGCTTTCTTCTCCCAATATGATATTATTATAGTTAGAGTAGTATCTCCTTGTCCCAGAATATAGCAACTAACCAACATATTTGGAAGAGTGCTCCTACAGTATATATAGATGTTTCTCTGTGTTTGTTCTTACAGTATATATCTGGGATTCACTAAGGTCTCTACTGGGTATAAATATCAACTATAGGAACTAGAGCAAACTAAGCTAAACAGGGTAATAATCCCTATTACTCAACACGTTTCAAATTAATCTTTTTCTAGAGTGACATTAATTAATTATTCATGCCAGATTACCTGAAGCATACTCAATTTGGAGAGGCAGGGTTTGTGCTTTCAGCCATAACCCCCTTATCCTACAGAGTGTGCTCCAGATAATCTGACATGCACAACTAATGCCATTTATGCTGATTTTGTTTGTTCTCTTTAAACAGTGTTCACGTAAAGGAGGGATGGGGGGGGGGGGGAGCAACAGCAGCCAACGCTAAGGTAAACTGAGTTTTTAATTCCATTTGCTACTGTTTGCATGAGTATTTTAATGTGAACTAAAAGACAGGTTTAACTTGAAAAGAGGTTGCACCTGTCCTTTAAATTTCTAGTCTGATAATATTCAGTAATTGTTGCAAATTTTTTATAAATTCCACTCAAACTCTGCATCTATGTATTAATTTAACATCATAATAGACTGAAAAAAAAAGGCTTTTGCAGAACAAAAGGGCTGGGTATTTAAAAGTAGAAAGCGCTCTTTGATATCCTAGCAGAAGCTTAAATAGTGTGGGCTGCTTTTGCAGTTATCTAGTGCATGTCTATTGTCTAACCTGCACTTAACAACTGATTAACATCTGTATGCCTTTGAATGGTGTAAGAAAATGTTTTTTTTTTAAATGCTCAACTAAGTGATTTAGCGGAAAAAAGATTTGGCTAAAAATATATTTTTATATATAATTTATGGTAAATGTTAAAGGACAACTGCTTTTACTTTAAAACGAGTTGATCTAAATAACTGAATTGTAAACATCTGATTTTGCATTTGGCAACATGTATATACATTTAGTAACATTAGTATAAAGTTTACACTGAACAAAGCAATTCTCCCATTCATCATCTTGTGTATCTTGCTATTTTAAAATATTCTTTACAATAATTTTCAAACGTAAAATACATGCAATATAACTTAAAGGACCATTGTACTCATTGTCCTTGATTTATAATGTTTAAACCTTGTAATAGTAGTCATTATACATTAAAACTCTTACCTTTACAGGTTTCTGCCTGTTGCTCTGTGCTGCTTAGCTCTGCCCCTTTATTATGGGAGGGGCAGCAGTAGCAGACTTCCTGCTATGTGTTCTGGTGTAGATCAGCCTCAGATTTGCTCCAGTCAGACACCCGAGCACACAGCAGCAAGTCTGCTACAGCTGCACCACTCCTAATTATTAAAAAGGGACTGAGCCAAGCAGCACAGAGCTACAAGCAGAAACCTATAAAGGTAAGGTATAACTACTAGCATTACAGAGTTTACCCATCATAAAGCAAGTATACATATGCATATACATTCATTTTAACATAATTTATTTTTAAAGTACAGTGGTCTTTTAAAATAAAATAAGAAAATATAAGTAAAATCAGAAATGCAAGAAATGTAGGAGAATTACATAGTGCCTCAAAATCATGTACACAGTAACATTATAAGGGTGTTTTATTTTGCATTATGTCATTAATAATAGGCTAATAATAATACAATTCTTGCTTTGCATATATCGTGTTACAACTGCATCATTATAAGGCTTATTCTCTTCTATGACATGATGCTTTAAAAATTACATGTACTAAAGATGTAACTTACAGAGAACAAAGTTGTTGCATATTTTAAAACTGGTTTTGAAACCTCTATTAGTGACTCTCTTGATATTCTCTCTTGAGATAACTGTAAAATGTATTTAATTTGTAATGTTGCATATTTTAACTAGACAACATTATAATATCCAGTATTATTTGCATAAACTATATAAATCTCAAGAGGGCATATTGTCACTACAAACTGTGGGTAGGATTTACTACTAAGATTGCAGCACAACATATTCCCACACAATTTACGAAAAAGGCTGGCATGAAAATGAACTCCTAGTGTAGAGATGTAGTATTAGGTTTACACCTACAAACTTGAATTCATCTCCTACTAATGCTCTACTGAGCATATACTTGCAATCCAGAGAGAATTAAAGTATATAATGAATGAGGGTGATCCTTAGAATCTCACCTCAAGTAGCCCCAGCTTCTGTATTGATGAGCAAAGGCTCCCAGCAGCAATATACAACCTTAAAGTCAAAGTGTACAAAGGAGTTTAAGACCCCTCCTCTATCTCCTTTGCCATAGATTGGGCATACATTACAAATAATGCCTACCTAACTTTGCCTACCCTTCTCCCTAGCAGTCCTCAACCCCCCAATCCCCTTAGCTAATCCTATCTATCCCCCCTAGCCCCAACATATTTATTAACAACTTAGAAGTAGGACTGGAAAGTATTGTCTCCATTTTTGCTGATGACACTAAGTTGTGCAAGTTAATTAAATCATAAAATGATGTACTTTCCCTCCAAAGGGATTTGCATAAATTAGAGAAATAGGCAATTAAGATGTAAGGTTATGCATCTGGGAAGGAAAAATAGCCATGCAATGTATAAACGTAATGAAGCAAATCTAGGGGTATCAGATATTGAAAGGGATTTGAGAGTGCTTGCAGAGAACCACCTACGTAACAGTTCTCAATGCCAAGCAGCATCTGCAAAGGCAAATAAAATATTTGCATGAAGACAACTCTGCCACTATACAAATCTCTAATATGCCCTCATTTGGAATATGGAGTACAGTTTTGGGCACCACTTCATAAAAAGGACATTTTAGAATAATAATAATTAACATTAATAATAATCAGATAACATCTTTCTGTAATACATTTGGCAGGCCCCCCTAGGCTGTGTAGAGGAGAATGCATTGTTGTGATATATAACTTTGGTTGCTGTATGAAAACAAAGAAGTAAATTTCATATATTATATTGCTACAAAATAGAAGCGCTCTATAGTTTACCTACTGTGTATACATATATATGTATGAACTATATTCAATGTGTTTACATACAGTTCCTCTGGAAAGATGCACAAATGGAAATTGGAGTAAATACCGTCCATATGAGTCCAGAACCACAATAATAGAGATGCCAGAGGTGTGCAGCTTCTTCTCAGGACACCGTTCCCACTGTGTCCAAGTAACTGGTAAAGATAATACGAAGGGTAGGGAAAGACAGCACGCCACCTCCTAGTGCAACATGAGTGTATAATAATCACGTCAAAACATCAGTCATATAGTGTTTCACTCACATGTGGTAACCCAAAGTAATGAGGTATCTGTATGGTTTAAACAGGATAGCTCTGGAAGTACCCGATGTCCAATCCTTAGATCTCCATCCCAGGCTCAGGATACGATCCAGATGGTTTGGTAGCAGGTACAGTTGGATCACCAATGCTATTTGGTACACTATTATATAGTGTCTACAGAACAAAATATGATTCCAACTCCTTATGTCTACTATAGGGGACAATTGAAACACACTAATACAAACAATAGTGTGTTTATCATGTGTTTATTGCACCATATAATCCTCAGTACATGCCATATATGGCCAATAGGGATAGGCACATTAAAATGAATAAAATGAATAATCCAAAAACATTAAAAAAAAAAAAATCACAATGACTTCCCCAACTTTGCCAAAGTCATGAGGCTGAATATCCTCAATGTCGATCCTCCCCAAAAACTGCGCCTCCCGATGCAATAGCCAAATCCTTGAGCTGGTATCACCAAAACCTGGAGCCTTGACAGCAACCACCTTGAGACCAACCTTTAGTCTGTTTAAAACCAGTGTGCTTAAAGCCTCTCCATCTACATCTTCAGCAATTATAACCAAAGGTTTACGGTGAGCATTGGCAATTTCAAGAGCTGGTACAATAGACTGGACACTGGAAATCTTTTTCTCACTAAGCAGAACATAGGCATCCTGGAATTCACATTTCTGACCTTTGGCAGTGTTGATGAAGTATGGAGAAATGTAACCTCTGTCAAATTTCATACCCTCAATAATCTCCAATTCATCATGGAGTGTCTTGCCATCCTTAACTGTAATGACACCATTACGACCAACTTTTTTCATTGCATCAAAAATAATTCTGCCAATTTCCTGATCACCATTTGCAACGTCTTCAGGAGTTGTAACAGGTTTAGACTGCTTCTTCAGCTCTTCAATTACAGCATCTACAGCCAGCATGACACCTCTTCTAATTTCTATTGGGTTTGCGCCTTTACTGATCTTCTCAAATCCTTCTTTAGCAATTGACCGGGCAAGAACAGTCACTGTGGTAGTGCCATCTCCTGCTTCTTCATTTGTATTGTTGGCTACATCTTGAACTAGTTTAGCCCCAATGTTCTTGTATTTTTCTTTTAACTCAATTGATTTTGCAATGGGCACACTATCTTTAGTTACTTTAGGACTTCCCCAGCTTTGTTCAATGATAACAGTGCGCCCCTTTGGTCCCATTGTCACAGCCACTGCTTCTGCTAAGAGGTCAACCCTTTGGTAGCATAAGTTCTCTGGCTTCAGACCCGAATTTGACATCTTTGGCATACCCTCTTGTTAGATGTGGAGCCAATGCTCTGGACAACGGTCTCACCTGGCGCAGGATTGTTGGTAGGCGCAGCATTTAGTGTCTACAGGGGCAGCTCTGCTTGATGTTCTCACACACGTGTCTGACAGCAACTGCTGTATGGTTGTGATGTTTAAGTTCACATTGTATGGGACTTAAGACAGGCAGATCAGTAACAAGGTAGATGGTAGGGATGAGTTTGTTGTGCTGTCACATGCACTCCAGAGAAGCAAAATTGAGATAAGAAGAACATGGAGGGGCACCGAGGAGCGTTCCCTTTGCTTTGAACCAAACCACTCTAATGAGGCTATGGGGAGGCAAATTGACCATAACCTTGATTACAAGAACCTTGATTGCAAGAACCTTGTTTAACATGAAGCTCAATGGGAATGGATTTCTGTGAACATCTGCATCCATCCTGCACAAAGCTTCCCAGTAAAACACATTATGCTATTCTACCACATTTGTGGCTGAAATGTCACTGGAATATGTAATGTTTCACCACCCACATCAATGAAAAAGTTATTTAATCTTACTTGTGTTTATTCTCCTTCATCCACAAATTGAGTAAAAGGAAACTGGTTGTAATTAATATTAATCAGTTATTATCCTACTGTAATACAGCAGGCACCCGTGACTCATTAGTAAGTAAATGCCTCTGAAGTACAGTGACTAAGGGTGCATCTCTGTATTCAGTGTGCACTATTTCCTATGGGGGAAATTATAATTAAAGCATTTTACACCATATCACAGTCTAGTGATAGCTTAGTAAATATCACTGTGTAAATGGATGGCTTAATAGTGCCTAGAAAAAAGTAACCTTAAGAATAAAGTAATTCATACCTTACATGAACATTTTGTACATTATCTTGAGCTATTACACATTGCTTATAAAGCTAACTCTGATAGGGTTTAACTTTAAATACAAATATTTACACATTGTTAAATTTAACTTGGTTTTAACATATTTTTAATTACTTTCATCAGAGAATAATTGTTCCATTTTGCATTCAGGGCAAATGAGATCATTTTAAGAACATTTCACAGACTATTACCAACCATTGTCCTAAATATTATTATTCTCTGACAAAAGATAATTATGAGTATGTATTTATCTTGTTTACCACTCTTTCTGTAGCTTTCACTTGTTCCTGTATAACAAAGGATAATGTTGTTCTCTTTTGAGAGAATGCTTTGTACAGTTTGTTCACATATGACAATGTCTAAGATAAAAACAGAAATTGTAAGGTGTAACTGAAATGATTAAAAATTCACCAAATTTATTTATTCAGTTCTTTTTGACCAAAAGCTAAGTTCAACATTTATACTACAGATACAAATCATTTTATTACAACAGGCATTTAAATTATACAAACAAGAGGGTTCAGAGACTGCTTTACGGGAGTACAAGGAAATCAATAAGGCTTGCAAAAGGACTATTAGACTGGCTAAAATAGAAAATGAAAAATTAGTTGCAAAGGAGAGTAAAACTAACCCTAAAATATTTTTTAAGTATATAAAGAGAAAGAAGGCCAGGAAGGAATCTATAGGAACATTACAGTGTGACACAGGCCGTCTTACAATTAGTAACCATGAAAATGCAGATGAGCTAAATAAGTTATTTTCTTCAGTATATACAAGGGAGGTACCAGTGTTTATGACACTGCAACATAATGGGGCTACACTACCTTCACTAAATAATTGGTTAACCCAGGAAGAAATTCAAAAGAGGTTGGAAAATATAAATGTTATTAAAGCCCCAGGTCCTGATAGAATACATCCACGGGTACTGAGGGAATTGGGTTATGTAATAGCCAAAACATTATATCTAATATTTCAAGATTCACTCAACACTGGGTTGCTACCAGATGACTGAAGAAAAGCAGATGTGATACCTATATTTAAAAATGGAGCAAGAGCAAATCCGGAGAATTAAATACCAGTAAGCCTCACTTCTGTAGTGGGAAAGCTTTTAGAAGGGCTAATAAGGGATAATATACAAGAATATGTATATTCTAACAGGATTATAAGTAGGAGCCAACATGGATTTATGATGGATAGGTCATGTCAAACAAATCTAATTAGTTTCTATGAGGAGGTTAGTAGGAACTTGGATCAAGGCAACTCAGTGGATGTAGTCTTTTTAGATTTTGCAAAAGCTTTTGATACAGTGCCACATGGGAGACTATTGTGCAAACTAAGGGATACAGTAATTGCAGTAAATATATGCACATGGATTGAGAGCTAGCTAAAAGACAGGAAGGAAAGGGTTGTTGTAAATGAAACCAGCTCATATTGGACTAATGTGGCAAGTGGGGTTCCTCAGGGCTCAGTATTAGGTCCTCTCATTTTTAACATATTTATTAACTACTGTGGGACTGGAAAGTATTGTCTCCATTTTTGTTGATGACATAAAGTTGTGCAAGGTAATTAAATCAGAAAATGATGTACTTTCCCTTCAAAGGGATTTACATAAATTAGAGAAATGGGCAATTAAATGGCAGTTGAGATTTAATATTCCAGCTGCAAAGGCAAATAAACTATTAGCATGTATTAAGAAGGGTATAGAAGCAAGAGAAGCAAATTTAATTCTACCACTATACAAATCCCTAGTACACCCTCATTTGGAATATGGAGTACAGTTTTGGGCACCACTTCATAAAAAGGACATTTTAGAACTGGAAAAAGTACAGAGAAGGATAACAAAACTAATAAGGGGAATAGAGGAGCTATGTTATGAAGAAAGACAAACCAAATTAAACGTATTTTCTCTATAAAAAAGGCGTCTAAGAGGGGACATGATTACCCTATATAAATACATCCAGGGTCAGTATAAAGCTTTGTCAAGGGAGCTTTCTGTGCCAAGAGGTATTCAGTTCACAAGAGGACATCCTGTGAGGTTAGAAGTAAAAAGATGCCACCTTAAAGAAAGTAAAGGGTTCTTCACAGTAAGGGTAGTTAATCTGTGGAATTCTCTACCAAGGGAGGTGGTGACAGCAGTTTCAATAGATAACTTTAAAAAGGGATTGGGTATATTTTTAAATAAAAATGGTATTCAGGGTTATCCTGGTTAATTAGAGAGGGAGTATTGATCCAGGGAGAAATCTTTTTTTTCCCTTTAGAGACAAT
This sequence comes from Discoglossus pictus, assembly GCA_027410445.1. Lineage (NCBI taxonomy): Eukaryota > Metazoa > Chordata > Amphibia > Anura > Alytidae > Discoglossus > Discoglossus pictus. Next base: position 272,166,962 of record CM050165.1, on the reverse strand, counting down.
TGGCAAAGTTTCACTTTTTTTTTTCTGTTTGCCTTCCTCTGGATTAATTAACAACTAATCCACATATTGCAGATCAGAGGACATCTTAAAATGTTGAACTTGATTTTGCTAAAATACTTTTTCAATCTCAATTACTATGTAACTATGTAACTACATATAATTGTAATTGACTGCTGTGAACAAATATGACCTATATAGAATATCCATTTCTCTGTTTTGGTAGGCCTCTTATTTTCTTCCATGCAATTTTCTCAGTTCTAACATGGAGGGATACTAACTATGCATTGCAACAACTACAGTGTGCATTGTCCACTATGGATTAAACCCATAGGGAATATAACACAATAAAGATCACATACAAATAGATTTGGTAGATAAGTCTACAGCTTCTTTATTGACCATAATTAAATAACCATTTAATCAATGGTTTATGCCCACTGATGACACTCAAACTCAAGGGGACCCAGTGCCCTAAGAGGACTGCCACCAGCAGGAACATAACTGAATGCATCAAATTTGTGGGCAAGCACCATTTGTGTGTGTGGTGTGACCTCTTGGTTCCCTGGCTGGAATCGAACCCAGGTTGCAGTGATGAAAGCAGCAAATCCTAACCACTGGACCACCAGGGAACCCTAACCTGTGACACATCTGACCCATTTATACATTAACATGGAACCCTGAATTATACCTTACATATATATGCCCTTTGTGAGCATAGGAGAATATTAGTATACCCTGTAACCAAGTTCAAACTGTCATAAAAGATGAAACTTCCCCTTATGTAAACTAACACTATTATATCATTTATAATCAAACCTACTTACCATATATCACCCATTCCATTATAACCAATCACTTTAAATCACCTGTCACCAAGCCAGCTCAATCCCCCACTATCCTATTTGTTTAATTTGTATTGACATTATTTTTACCTTGTGTTCGTATGTATGGCACTGCGGAATATGTTGGCACATTATATATAAGATAATAATAATAATTCTTAACTATGTACCACTGTAGGTTTTCATTAAGATGAACTCAGTTGTTTAAAAAATAAACAGTTGCCTCTGGGCCTTCCAAACCTACATGGTACAACGATAAACCACCCAATTTATGTACAAAAGTGGACATGGTCTTATTAACTTTTTTAAGGGACTGGTCCATATAATGAACACATTTGGACTGAACCATATGATGTACATGCTTGTTTAAAGTTGACATAAGTGAAAAACATCTCTCTCCGCAATCTAAATTAAATGTTTTAGAGGTATAACCCCCAAATCATTCCTACTCACGTGTTTTACTAAATTGTCTGGTGGGGCCAGAGAACAGTACAAACTTGATACTGGGTATAATAAACTAGAAAACCCTTTACCATTTTGATCATTATTGGATCTCCTAAGCCTTATGGACAAGGTGGAACCCAAATCTATCATTAATTATGTTATTACTTACTGGTTCTGTTATTCTAAAGGCTCCTCCCCCCCAAAAAAAGCCAGGGAGGATGCTGCAGTAAACAAACAAACTTCACAGAAAAAGTAAAGCTGCGGGAGAATATCAATTAATTTTCACAACACTGAAAAAGAAATGGGCCTCCTCAAATTCTTTCTAATCCACACTCTTTTAAGCCCTTTACTGCCTGACTAATAATTAATTAGTTTGTATAATCCTTTCTACCCTTCTATTTAAAAAGAAAGGCATGCAATGTTCCACAGATATGGATGTGCCCTCCTCTTGGCAATGAAAAATAAAATAAACCAACCTGTAGGTCTTAAAAGACAGAATTTCTAAATGTACTCCAATCCCACCACACTTTAGAATCGACTGACCAAGAGTATAGTGCCAAAGATCGTTCAATTAAAGGAGTCAAGACAGGACACCTATGCTCCACAGATGATCTGGACAAAGAGTGGCAACAGAATTGCTTTTGGAGCAAGCTCCTGTAAATGCTGCCATTGAAAGTGAGATAGAGTGTCAACGATAGAATTCTGGCACTTGGCACGTGTACAGCTCTGCACAATATATTCTTTTTAAGACAAAACAATATTAACCGCCTGAGAGAGCCTACCACCGGCAGAGATGATGCAGTAAGATTATTGATCGTAATGACCATTCCCTATCAAAATGAAATGTAACATGCTAATCTCTCAACTGATCCCTCCAAATGTATATAGCAACAATAATTGGAAACAGCTCCAAACATTAGTGCTTACGTTTGAACAATGAAGCAGTAACACTTGTTTTGGACTGAGATGAGACAGTCGTCGTGTGCCAGTGCCATGAAAGGACCCACCCAGCCTTAATGGTGTAACTATTTTCATCCAGTTACCAATATCTCTGTCACCCCATCACACATCCTCAATGATGGACAAATGTTGCTCATCATAGGACCAGCAGGCCAATGCTTTTCTTTTATCTCAAGCCCACGTGCATGCCAATCAGACCGACTGATAAAATGATGGACATTTTTTTACTTAACCACATAATCTGCTTTATCTGAGATTGTGTAGAGGTAGTGATGTCGAGAACATACAATTTTCGGTTCGCGAATTGCCGCAAATGTTCGCGAACAGGCGAATCCGGCGAACCGCATAGACTTCAATGGGCAGGCAGATTTTAAAACCCATAGGGACTCTTTCTGGCCACAATAGTGATGGAAAAGTTGTTTTAAGGGGACTAACACCTGGACTGTGACATGCCGGAGGGGGATCCATGTCAAAACTCCCACGGAAAATTACATAGTTGATGCAGAGTCTGGTTTTAATCCATAAAGGGCATAAATTACCTAACATTCCTAAATTGTTTGGAATAACGTGCTTTAAAACATAAGGTATGATGTTGTATCGATCAGGTAGTGTAAGGGTTAGGCCCGCTTCACAGTGACAGACCAAACTCCCCGTTTAACGCACCGCAAACAACCGCAAACAGTCCATTTGCACAACCGCAAACTATCCATTTGCACAAGGTTGGATACCAAGCTAGCCATGTCCCGTTCCTTGTCCTCACTGATGTAATTGAAGGTCTCTTCCTCCACCCAGCCTTGTACAACACCAAGGGTCCCCGAAAGGTGACAACAAGCCCCCTGGGACGCCTGCTGTGTTTGGTCTTCCACCTCCTCAAAGCTACCTTCCTCCTCTGACTCCTCTTCTTCAGACTCCTCTCACTGCTTTGCCTCTCTCTGCATTATTATAAGGTGTGTTATGTAGTACTACTCTTATCAGTTTAATACCTGTTACGTCACCTATAAGGGAACGTGTATAAGGCCTGGATTTTTGGAACCGGGAGATGGAAAAAGATGCTTGGTTGGTCCTCCCACTTCAATTTTGGGGCACGGCGCGTGCAATCTAAGGTGCCACCAAATAGGAGTGGTGTGTTTGTAAGTACTACTCTTATCAGTTTAATACCTGTTACGTCACCTATCAGGGGGCGTGTATAAGGCCTGGATTTTTGGAACCGGGAGATGGAAAAAGATGCTTGGTTGGTCCTCCCACTTCAATTTTGGGGCATGGCGCGTGCAATCAAAGGTGCCACCAGATAGGAGTGGCGTGTTTGTAAGTACTACTCTTATCAGTTTAATATCTGTTACAGCACCTATCAGGGGGCGTGTATAAAGCCTGGATTTTTGGAACCGGGAGATGGAAAAAGATGGTTGGTCGTATCACTTCAAATTTGGGGCACGGCAAGTACAATCTAAGATGCCACCAGATAGGAGTGGCATGTTTGTAAGTGCTACTCTTATCAGTTTAATACCTGTTACAGCACCTATCAGGGGGCGTGTATAAGGCCTGGATGTTTGGAACCAGGAGATGGAAAAAGATACTTGGTTGGTCGTATCACTTAAATTTTTGGGCACAGCGCGTGCAATCAAAGGTGCCACCAGATAGGAGTGGCATGTTTGTAAGTACTACTCTTATCAGTTTAATACCTGTTACAGCACCTATCAGGGGGCGTGTATAAGGCCTGGATTTTTGGAACCGGGACATGGAAAGAGATACTTGGTTGGTCGTATCACTTCAAATTTGGGGCACGGCGCGTGCAATCTAAGGTGCCACCAGATAGGAGTGGCGTGTTTGTAAGTACTACTCTTATAAGTTTAATACCTGTTACGTCACTCATCAGGGGGCGTGTATAAGGCCTGGATTTTTGGAACTGGGAGATGGAAAAAGATACTTGGTTGGTCGTATCACTTAAATTTGGGGGCACGGCGCGTGAAAAATCTAAGATACCACCAGATAGGAGTGGCGTGTTTGTAAGTACTATTCTTATAAGTTTAATACCTGTTACGTCACTTATCAGGGGGCGTGTATAAGGCCTGGATTTTTGGAACCGGGAGATGGAAAAAGATGCTTGGTTGGTCCTCCCACTTCAAATTTGGGGCACAGCTCGTGCAATCTAAGGTGCCACCAGATAGGAGTGGCCTGTTTGTTAGTACTACTCTTATCAGTTTAAAACCTGTTACAGCACCTATCAGGGGGCGTGTATAAGGCCTGGATTTTTGGAACTGGGAGATGGAAAAAGATACTTGGTTGGTCGTATCACTTCAATTTTTGGGCACGGCAAGTGCAATCTAAGATGCCACCAGATAGGAGTGGCATGTTTGTAAGTGCTACTCTTATCAGTTTAATACCTGTTATAGCACCTATCAGGGGGCGTGTATAAGGCCTGGATTTTTGGAACCGGGAGATGGAAAAAGATACTTGGTTGGTCGTATCACTTAAATTTTGGGGCATGGCGCGTGAAAAATCTAAGGTACCACCAGATAGGAGTGGCGTGTTTGTAAGTACTACTCTTATAAGTTTAATACCTGTTACGTCACTTATCAGGGGGCGTGTATAAGGCCTGGATTTTTGGAACCGGGAGATGGAAAAAGATGCTTGGTTGGTCCTCCCACTTCAAATTTGGGGCACGGCGCGTGCAGTCTAAGGTGCCACCAGATAGGAGTGGCCTGTTTGTTAGTACTACTCTTATCAGTTTAATACCTGTTACGTCAGCTATCAGGGGGCGTGTATAAGGCCTGGATTTTTGGAACCGGGAGATGGAAAAAGATGCTTGGTTGGTCCTCCCACTTCAAATTTGGGGCACAGCGCGTGCAATCTAAGGTGCCACCAGATAGGAGTGGCGTGTTTGTAAGTACTACTCTTATCAGTTTAATACTTGATACGTCACCTATCAGGGGGCGTGTATAAGGCCTTGATTTTTAGAACCGGGAGATGGAAAAAGATGCTTGGTTGGTCATATCACTTCAATTTTGGGGCACGGCGCGTGCAATCAAAGGTGCCACCAGATGGGAGTGGCGTGTTTGTAAATACTACTCTTATCAGTTTAATACTTGTTACGTCACCTATCAGGGGGCTTGTATAAGGCCTGGATTTTTGGAACCGGGAGATGGAAAAAGATGCTTGGTTGGTCCTCCCACTTCAAATTTGAGGCACAGCGCGTGCAATCTAAGGTGCCACCAGATAGGAGTGGCGTGTTTGTAAGTACTACTCTTATCAGTTTAATACCTGTTACGTCACCTATCAGGGGGCGTGTATAAGGCCTGGACTTTTGGAACCGGGAGATGGAAAAAGATGCTGGTTCGGTCCTCCTACTGTCACAGGGCCAGGGGGCGCCACCTCGTCGGGCTACCTGGTTGATCCTGCTTCAAAGATTAAGCCATGCACGTTTAAATACACACAGCCGGTACAGTGAAACTGCGAATTGCTCATTTATTCAGTTATAGACTGGTTCCTTTGATCGCTCCATCTTTTACTTTGATAACTGTCGGAATTAGAGAGCTGATAGATGCCTACGAGCGCTGACTCCCCGGGATGCGTGCACAAAAATTAGGTATTGTTGCAGCCGCAGAAACTGCCCTAAAACATTGCGTCTTGAACCCTAGTTGGTGGCGGATAAGTCACGCAAGTCATGCGGCATTCAAAGATAAAATACTGAAGCTTGTGGACCATTTTAAGCTCAAGGCAGCTCATCTCATCAGCCGTTTTATAGTCTAATGTATCGCCCAGTGTCAGTCCGTTCGGGATCCATCCCTCATTCATCTTTATAAAGGTGAGGTAATCTAGACTTTTTTGACCTAGGCGACTTCTCTTTTCAGTGACAATACCTCCTGCTGGTCCTTTCTGACAGGACACTGGAAGCGTGGCAGGCCAGAAGTTCTTTGGCAAATTGGGATAGCTCAGGCCACAGGTCAAGCCTGCACACCCAGTAGTCAAGGGGTTCATCGCTCCTCAGTGTGTCGATATCTGCAGTTAAAGCGAGGTAGTCTGCCACCTGTCAGTCGAGTCGTTCTCTTAGGGTGGATCCCGAAGGGCTGTGGATATGCGTAGGACTGAAAAAGCTCTGCATGTCCTACATCAACAACATGTCCTTTAAATGTCCTGTCCTTGCCGGCGTGGTCGTGGGAGGAGGAGGATTACTTTCACCTCTTCCCCTGTTAGATTCCTGTTGTGCTGTGACATCACCCTTATACGCAGTGCAAAGCATACTTTTTAATTTCATTTGGAACTGCTGCATCCTTTCTGCCTTGCGGTAATTCGGTAACATTTCAGGTACTTTCTGCTTATACCGGGGGTCTAGTAGCGTGGACACCCAGTACAGGTCGTTCTTCTTCAGCCTTTTTATACGAGGGTCCCGCGACAGGCACAACAGCATGAAAGACCCATTTGCACTAGGTTGGATGCCGAGCTACCCATGTCCCGTTCTTCGTCCTCAGTGATCTCACTGAAGGTATGTTCTTCCCCCCAGCCACGTACAACACCACGGGTACCAGATATGTGACAACGAGCACCCTGGGAGGGCTGTTGTGATTGGTCTTCCTCCTCCCCCTCAAAGCCACATTCCTCCTCTGACTCTTCTTCCTCACAATCCTCCTCCAGCGTTGCCGCAGGTCCAGCAAGCGATGCTGATAAAGTTGTTTCTGGTGGTGACGGTGACCACAACTCTTCTTCTTCATCACGCTCATCACCGGCCTGAACCAACACTCTTCGCAGGGCACGCTCCAGGAGACCAGGTATCAGTGGTCAGATGGACCCTTGCCCCAACACTGTGTGCCAGACATGCCATTACTTTTTTTTGCACTATCGAGTACAGGTTGGGGATTGCCTTTTGTGAAAAGAAATTTCGGCCGGGTACCTTCCACTGCGGTGTCCCAATAGCTACAAATTTTTTGAACGCCTCAGACTCCACCAGCTTGTATGGTAAAAGCTGGCGGGCTAAGAGTTCCGACAAGCCAGCTGTCAGATGCCGGGCATGGAAGTGACTTTGTGACATTGGCTTCATACGCTCAAACATGCCCTTGACAGACACCTGACTGTGGGGAGATGAGCAGGAACAGCTAGAGGCGAGAGACGGAGTGGCGGATGGTTGAGAGGGGGCAAGGAGGACAGCAGTGGTTGACGTGGATGAAGATGCTGGACCAGGAGGAGGATGGCGGCTTTGAGTTTGTGTGCTGCTTGTACTCAGGTGTTGATCCCATTGGCGTTTGTGATGTGACATCATGTGCCTTCACAAAGCAGTTGTACCTAGGTGGGTGTTGGACTTCCCACGACTCAGTTTCTTTTGGCACAGGTTGCAAATGGCATCGCTGTTGTCAAAGGCAGACACACAAAAAAGTGTTACACTGCAGTGACGGCGTTCTGGTGGTGGCAACAGCATACATTGATTGTCGTGCTGTCTGGCTGACCCCGGGTGCCGATGCTTGCTGTCTGACTGTGCCACTAGCTCCTTGCGATGACCTCCCTCTGCTTCCAACTCGTCTCCTCCTCCTCTCTGTCTCCCCATCTGAACTTTCCCCCTGTTCTTCTTCTCTTCTAGCGGGCACCCACGTGACATCCACGGACGCATCATCATCTTTATCACCCGCTTCACTTGTATCTGACAACTCAACAAAGGAAGCAGCACTGGGTACATCATCATCATCATCACACCGTACGTACATGTGTGTAAGGCTGCCTGACTGAGACATATCCCTGTTATCTACATCCTCTGGCAATAATGGTTGCGCATCATTCATTTCTTCAAACTGATGTGTAAATAACTCTTCTGACTGATCAATTTAAGCTGCTGTGGTACAAGTGTTGGTGGTGGCGGCAGGCGGGCGAGTGGCAACTTGAGAGGTGCCCGAAGCTAAGCTGGAGGAGGATGGTGCGTCAATGTTCCGAGCGGAAGCTGTAGAAGATTGGGTGTCCTGTGTTAGCCAGTCAACTATGTCCTCAGAAGTTTTTGAGTTCTGGGTAACTGGCCTCTGAACACTGGGCAAATGAAAATTAGAAAAAAGTGTTGCTTTTTTTTAAATGTAGACTGCTGGTACACCACCAGATTGGATTGGTTGCACTGGGCACAGTATCAGTTGTGAGCCTGAGAAACACATGGAATAGCGGTCAGGCAAATTAACTTACATTTAACAAAATACAATTTTGGGTTTTTTAAAAGTAGACTGCTGGTACACCACCTGATTGGATTGGTTGCACTGGGCACAGTATCAGTTGTGAGCCTGACACACACACTGGCTAGTAGGCAGGCAAATGAACTTAGATTAGAGAAAATAAAAGTTTTGGTTTTTAAAAGTAAATTACTGGTACACCACCAGATTGGATTGATTGCACTGGGCACAGTATCAGTTGTGAGCCTGAGAAACACACAGAATAGCGGTCAGGCAAATGAACTTAGATTTAACAAAATACAATTTGGGGTTTTTTAAATGTACACTGCTGGTACACCACCTGATTGGATTGGTTGCACTGGGCACAGTATCAATTGTGAGCCTGACACACACACTGGCTAGTAGGTAGACAAATGAACTTAGATTAGACAAAATAAAAGTTTTGGTTTTTAAAAGTAAACTACTGTTACACCACCAGATTGGATTGATTGCACTGGGCACAGTATAAGTTGTGAGCCTGACACACACACTGGCTAGTAGGCAGGCAAATGAATTTAGATTAGACAAAATAAAAGTTTTGGTTTTTTTAATGTAAACTGCTGGTACACCACCAGATTGGATTGGTTGCACTGGGCACAGTATCGGTTGTGAGCCTGAGACACACACAGACTAGCTGTCAGGCAAATTAACTTAGATTTAACAAAATACAATTTGGTTTTTTTTAAAGGTATACTGCTGGTACACCACCGGATTGTATTGGTTGCACTGGGCACAGTATCAGTTGTTAGCCTGACACACACACTGGCTAGTAGGCAGGCAAATGAACTTAGATTAGACAAAATACAAGTTTTGGTTTTTAAAAGTAAACTGCTGGTACACCACCAGATTGGATTGGTTGCACTGGGCACAGTATAAGTTGTGAGCCTGACACACACACTGGCTAGTAGGCAGGCAAATGAATTTAGATTAGACAAAATAAACATTTTGGTTTTTAAATGTACACTGCTGGTACACCACCAGATTGGATTGGTTGCACTAAGCACAGTATCAGTTGTGAGCCTGAGAAACACACAGACTAGCTGTCAGGCAAATGAACTTAGATTTAACAAAATACAATTTGTTTTTTTTTAAAGGTATACTGCTGCTACACCACCTGATTGTATTGGTTGCACTGGGCACAGTATCAGTTGTGAGCCTGACACACACATTGGCTAGTAGGCAGGCAAATGAACTTAGATTAGACAAAATAAAAGTTTTGGTTTTTTTAATGTAAACTGCTGGTACACCACCAGATTGGATTGGTTGCACTGGGCACAGTATCGGTTGTGAGCCTGACACACACACTGGCTAGTAGGCAGGCAAATGAACTTAGATTAGACAGAAAAAAACAAAAAAAACAGACTGACGTTATAGCCCTAAAAATGGCTTTTTGGGGTGCTGTCCTTGCAGCAGAGATCAAAAGAGCCCTTCAGGACTATATTGGACACTGTGTACAGTAGCCTAGCTATGGTTTTCCCTATTGAATTAGTATCACCTACACTCAGCCTCCTCTCAGTAAGACTGCAAGTTAGTTATGATTCCAAAATGGCTGCTGTCCATGAGGTTGAAGGGTCTGGAAGGCAGGGTATGATGCTGATTGGCTGGAATGTGTCTGCTGACTGTGAGGTGCAGGGTCAAAGTTTGTTTAATGATAAAGTATAGGGGGCGGATCGCATATTGCATATGTTCGCAGTTCGCTTAGAACGCGAACATGCTATGTTCGCCGGGAACAGTCCGCCGGCTAACTATTCGTGACATCTCTATGTAGAGGTGTTGTTGCAACAGAAGGCCAGAGTAAGGGGTGGGTAGATGTCGTCCATTCCTGGAGCAGCTGCCGGAACTGATGATTTGGTCCCTTTTCCTGTTACTTGGAATCTGGCAAACGTATTGCCGAAGAGGTAGGTTGGCGACTGGAAGGAGAAAAGGCACTCCTCTCTCTCCTTTCATTGGACCTAGCCCTAGTCTCAGTTTCTTGATGCTGTGTCCTACTCTGCCTCTCTGTGTAAGAGTGCCTATGCCCAGGCCATATGCTACTCTCTTTGGATTTTGATCGGTGACAGCTGGATCTGGTGCAAAACTCCACCCTCCTCTTTATTAGGTAAAGGGATACCCGAGCTGTCCACCCAGCTCTCAACAGAGAAGGAGACAATGACATCCTGGGTTGCTAGCCCTCTTTTAATGAGGAAGGAAATGTACTATGCCTGACTAGCTCTCCAAACCTTCCTCTTTTTCTAGGCTGGATCTGGCCCCCCTCCATCTAAAATAGAATGAGTATTATTCATCATGATATTATATTCTCTTCCGTTAAAAACAATATTGACAATAAACCTCAAGTTACTTGCTTCCGACTATCCCACCCCTATGGATAAATCACTATCCTGATTCATCTGGCTGTCTCCACTGCATGAGGAGTTACTAAACAGTTCAATGGATATATCCTCATCCTCAGTGTTGATTTGCCCAGTCTGGCTGGAAATGTCTTGGCGTTCATCCATTTGCTAAACCTGCCCGCTGTTCACACAGGACCTTTGCCTTTATTTATAGGCAATGAGGTAATTATACTCACAAAAGCATGTTTTCTTTTTTCGTTTTTCATTAGGTGATTGTGCATTAAAAACTATTCTTGCTTGCTGCAACTTACAGTGCCTTGCAAAAGTATTCACCACCCTTGGCATTTTTTGTGTTTTGCTGCCTCACAACCTGGAATTAACATGGATTGTTTGAGGATTTGCATCATTTAATTTACAGAACATGCCCACAACTTTGAAGATTTTTTTTTTTATTGTGAAGCAAACAACAAATAGGACAAAATAACAGAAAAAGTCAATGTGCATAACTATTCACCCCCCTAAAATCAATACTTTGTAGAATCACCTTTTGCTGCGATCACAGCTCCAAGTCTCTTTGGATAAGTCTCTATGAGCTTGCCACATCTTACCACTGGAATTTTGCCCATTCCTCCTTGCAAAACTGCTCCAGCTCCTTCAAGTTGGATGGTTTGAGCTTGTGAACAGCAATCTTTAAGTCTGACCACAGATTTTCTATTGGATTGAGGTCTGGGCTTTGACTAGGCCATTCCAACACATTTACACGTTTCCCCTTAAACCACTCAAGTGTTGCTTTAGCAGTGTGTTTGGGGTCATTGTCCTGCTGGAATGTGAACCTCCGTCCTACGTCCTAGCCTCAAATCACGCACCGAGTGGTATAGGTTTTGCTCAAGAATATTCCTGTATTTAGCATCCATCTTTCACTCAACTCTGACCAGTTTCCCAGTTCCGGCTGCTGAAAAACATCCCCACAGCATAATGCTGTGATGTGATGTGTTGGGTTTGCGCCAGACATAGCATTTTCTTTGATGGCCGAAAAGATACACTTTAGTCTCATCAGACCAGAGCACCTTCCTCCATACATTTTGGGAGTCTTCCACATACCTTTTCGCAAAGTCAAAACGTGCCATTTTGTTTTTTTACTGAAAGTAATGGCTCTCTAGGGGAAAAAGGAGAGCAATAGGAAGGGCTGGATAACCGGGGGATTGGGTCAATGGATAACAGATGAGGGCAACATAGCAGTCAACCACTCAGGACCCATAAATAATGCCTCCTTTCTTAGATTAGCAATCAGACTATCCACAAAGGGAGACTCCATAATTGCAGGTAATTGTTAGTTTTGAAGTAACAGCAGCTGTGTAACCAGGTTCCAACTGTCAGAAAAGATGGACCTACCCCGTATATAAACTATCATAACCTATAATAGTTGTCAAACTACGATTCGTCGTCACGCTTTGCGAGCTCGCAAGAACTTCATCCCTTGCAAAGCGAGGGATGTAGTTTGCTCGGGGCCTCATTTGCGGAAGGTGGAGGCTCCAACGTCGGCTGTGTGTGTCCGCAAATACGGACCCTCGCTTTGTGAGGGTCCGCATTTGCGGAGGTGGAGGCTCAAAGGCGCCTCACATGCGGTTAAAAACACATGCATGACTTAGAAAGAAAAAAACGACCTCGGAACGAACCTTAACGTAACAAATACCCACACGCACGCGACAATAACAGCCGAACCACGCGCACCTTTAAGCAGTCAAAACACACCAAATACTTACAAAAACTACATAAAAAGCTTACTCATAGCAAGTGGGGGGGGGGGGGGGTATCCAGGACCTATGCAAGTGAAGTTACACCTCCATTTAAGTCCAAATTCCCGAGTTCAGACACACGAAAATCCCCTAAGCGAGAGAAAAAATGGCGGCCGAAAAAAATGAAAACGAGGCTCAAAGCCCAGCCACGTACAACTTGCCCAAGAAGGGATCCGAGATAAGCTCAGAAACCTGCATTAACCTCAGAACCAACCTTAACGTAACAAAAACCCACACGCACGAAAAATACGACCATAACGGCCGATCCGCGTGCACATAAAAACTGTCAAAACACACCAAATACTCACAAAAACTACACAAAAAGCTTACCCACAGCAAGGGGGGGGGGCATCCAGGACCTCTGAAAGTGAAGTTACACCTCCATTTAAGTCCAAATTCCCGAGTTCAGACACACGAAAATCCCCTAAGCGAGAGAAAAAATGGCAGCCGAAAAAAAACGAAAACGAGGCTCCACGACCCCAGACCGCACAGCCACGTACAACTTACCCAAGAAGGGATCCGAGATAAGCTCGCAAACCCACATTAACCCCACGGGATCCGAGATAAGCTCGGAGACCTGCATTAACCCCACATTAACCATCGCTGCAATGAAAATTCAAAAATCCTGCATTACAGGTCCATAAAGGACCGTAAAGGTCCTTAAAGGACCTGTTATAAAAGAAAACAAATATACACAATCACCCTGTCACTCATGGGGGTCAATACAGACCCCCATAAACCCCTAATTAACCCTGTCACTCATGGGGGTCAATATAGACCCCCATAAGCCCTTCATTAACCCTGTCACTCATGGGGGTCAATACAGACCCCCATAAGCCCTTCATTAACCCTGTCACTCATGGGGGTCAATACAGACCCCCATAAGCACTTCTTTAACCTCCTCACTCATGGGGGTTAATATAGACCCCCATAAGCCCTTCATTAACCCTGTCACTCATGGGGGTCAATATAGACCCCCATAAGCACCTAATTATCCCCCTCACTCATGGTGGTCAATACAGACTCCCATACGCCCTCCATTAACCCTGTCACTCATGGGGGTCAATACAGACCCCCATAAGCCCTTCATTAACCCTGTCACTCATGGGGGTCAATACAGACCCCCATAAGCCCTTCATTAACCATGTCACTCATGGGAGTCAATACAGACCCCCTTAAGCCCTTAATTGACTGTGTCACTCATGGGGGTCAATACAGACCCCCATAAGCCCTTCATAAACCTAGTCACTCATGGGGGTCAATACAGACCCCCATAAGCCCTTCATTAACTGTGTCACTCATGGGAGTCAATACAGAGCCCCATAAGCACTTTATTAACCCCCTCACTCATGGGGGTCAATACAGACCCCCATAAACCCCTAATTAACCCTGTCATTCATGGGGGTCAATATAGACCCCCATAAGCCCTTCATTAACCCTGTCACTGATGGGGGTCAATACAGACCCCCATAAGCCCTTCATTAACCATGTCACTCATGGGAGTCAATACAGCCCCCCTTAAGCCCTTAATTGACTGTGTCACTCATGGGGGTCAATACAGACCCCCATAAGCACTTAATTAACCCCCTCACTCATGGGGGTCAATACAGACCCCCATAAGCCCTTCATAAACCTAGTAACTCATGGGGGTCAATACAGACCCCCATAAGCCCTTCATTAACTGTGTCACTCATGGGAGTCAATACAGAGCCCCATAAGCACTTTATTAACCCCCTCACTCATGGGGGTCAATACAGACCCCCATAAACCCCTAATTAACCCTGTCATTCATGGGGGTCAATATAGACCCCCATAAGCCCTTCATTAATCCTGTCACTGATGGGGGTCAATACAGATCCCCATAAACCCCTAATTTACCCTGTCATTCATGGGGGTCAATATAGACCCTCATAAGCCCTTCATTAACCCTGTCACTCATGGGGGTCAATACAGACCCCCATAAGCCCTTAATTAACCCTGTCACTTATGAGGGCCAATACAGATGCCCATAATCCCTTAATTAACCCTATAACCCATGGGGCTTTATACAGAGCCCCATGAGCACTTAAATTAACCTACTCGCTCATGGGGGTCAATACAGACCCCCATAAACCATTAATTAACCCCCTCACTGATGGGGGTAAATACAGACCCCCATAAACCACTAATTAACCCTGTCACTCATGGGGTCCATACAGACCCTCATAAGCCTCTATTTAACCCCATCAGTCCCATAAGGGTATATTAACACCATTATGGGCCTGTTACAACCCAACATTAACCACATAAGTGCCATGACGGTCCTCAAGGACCATCATTACACTAAGTATAAACACTACACTGCACTATACCCCGCCAATAAAACATTAAATATCACCTAAACACCATTTACACTAACTTATTAACACCTACACTACCTACCTACCCCCTAATAACCCCCACCACTCTAATTACAGAAAATAAAACAGCCTAAAGTCACACAAAAAATAAAAATCTACATTACATAAAATAAAAAACCTAAGTCACAAAAAAAATCTAAATTACAGAAAATAAAAAAACCTAAGTCACAAAAAATAAAAAAAGGAACATTACAGAAAATAAAACATTACAAACCCCCCCGCCACTACCGAAAAAAAAATAATTACACACCCAAAAAGGAAATACATATAATACAAATACATACAATACATACAATATAATACATACAATACAATACTTACAATATAATACAAATACATACAATACAATACACACCTATCTAATATACAATACATTCTATCTATCTAATATACATCCCCCATCTATCTAAATAAATACCATACTCTAATATACATCCTATCTATCTAATATACATCACACAATCTATCTAAATAAATCCCATAATCTAATATACATCCTATCTATATAATATACATCACACAATATATCTAAATAAATAACACAATCTCTTTTATTCTCCTGTGAACTATTTTTATTCAATCTGGTTAAACTATGTGTCTCCTGACATTCCCGTCATCAGGTTACATTATCTGACCACATTACATAATAGTGCTGCTCACTTTACATCACATCTTTTCCCTCTCTAACTTATGAATAACCTTCAACATTTTCACTAATTCCTTCCTATGTATCTCCCACTTCCTTCCTTCCTAAGCTTGCTATTCCTTATCTGTTCTTCTCTAGGTTTCTGCCTCTTCCACTCCCTTAAGATTGTAAGTAGCGAGTTTCCAGTCTTGTAGGGTGCTTTGGAAAAAAACACTTTTTACAAGACTTGAACCTCAAAACAGGGCTCTCCATTTTCTACAGTTATTAATATTGTATATTTCCTTGTTCTTATCCACTGTATAGTGCAACGGAATATGTTGGTGCATTACAAATAAATGTAAATAATAATATATCCAGATATGTAAGACAAGATTGTTGTTAACTTAGATGAAGGCTAATACCGCTATGGCGGTGGACTTGCCGGGTCTCAATGGCATGTTAATGACAGCCAGCATTATTATATGCACTAGTGAAGCATGTGATCCTGACCTCAATATCAGTCTGAGAACAGATCCTTGGGTCTGATGTAAGTAACATTGAATCTGGCTGCTGACCTTTGTGTCCTATCAGTATTAATGGGTATTTTCCACTATTGCTGATATCATGAGTATCCTTTAACATGTGCTAACACCTGTATAGCTGATTAATGTGATACCAATTTTGATTCACAATATCATATTGCGAAGGTGATAGTACACCTTGACCAGTGATGCTGGTCACAGCTAAGCATTTAGTGCTATGCATATTAATGGTTTATTCACTTAAATGGAGAGATTTCTGATGATCCTTTTATTCATCAGATGTTGGTTGCAGTGGTGTAATGACCATATGTGAGCCTGGTAGGTGCTATGCATCATACTTATTCTAGACTATGAAATTATTCCCTTTAGATATCCCCTTTTTCTCTAAAAGCCTCTTGCCCTTCCAGGATCCCCCCACACCACACCCATGATATTAATGCACAGTCTTGTACATTTCTGATTGGGCTCTGTGTATGAAATAACGCTTTGTTGTACCGTTCTCCCCGGGTCAGTGTGTATCAATAGCTGGGGTTTTGGGACATCCACATACATCACATTTATGTCACATTGCTATATCAGTAAATTAATGAACCCTGGTTACTATGCAATAGATTAATGCATCACATATAGTTGTGAGCACGCGGGTCATTGCTAACGCTTGCGGGCTTACGTAGCCAGCCCGCTGCAACTGCGGCCCTGGCAAAGGGAGGGCCGCAGTTGCTGGCAAGGAGCGCTGGTGGAGATGAGCGCCATAGGTGCTCATCCCTACACCCCCCTACGACTTTTGTACGGCAAATGCGGACCCTCGCGGACGTAGCATAAAAAAATACGTTACAACCTTGCAAAAATACAACCCTAACGGCCGAACCGCGCTCACCTGAAAACATTAAAAACAGAATAAATACACACAAAAAATACATAAAAAGATCACCCACAGCAAGGAGGGGCACCCAGGACCTCTGCAAGTGAAGTTACACCTCAATTTAACTCAAAATTTCCGAGTTTAGACACACGAAAATCCCCTAAGCGAGAGAAAAAATACGAAAAAAACGAAAACGAGGCTACAGGACCCTAAAGACGCAAAACACCACCAGGCACATACAGCTTTTAAAAAAAATGGTACGAGCTACAAGATACAGTCTTACCAAGGACGCTACATCATACCCAGCCGCGTTCCAAACACATTCCCCACCATTTTACAACACTAACTTACACAATGCGGAAGTACACAGCTACCGTAACAGCTTTTCCTCGTGCATGCAGCCTATTTACACTACACACTGCACACATTGCTAACACTTACACATCAGCTCCACAACAGTGCAAATCGACACTGTATGCTGCAGGAACATCAAAACAGATTGTCAGCTCTTCAACACAATGCCTTCTGCATATATTACTTCAAAATAGGTAAAGTATATTAATTTATTAATTTACTAATTATTCAGCATACAAAAAAACATATACACAAAAAACAAACAAAAGCCTTTTTTCACAACGAGCGCCAATGCTGCTCATAGCACACAAAGCCTTGCAATAAGAGCAACAAAAAACATCAAAGCCGACCAAACAATAACACGAAAAGATCCTATCAAAAATAAAAACAACAGCCTCGCAATTAGCGTCGAAGGCGCTCAGAGCCAGGCTTGCAAGGAGTGCCGAAGGATCTCAGACCACCAAAAAAATTAATGTCTCGACCAAACAGCATTACCTGCCTTACAATTTTATTGCCTCATTTTTTCATGGGCAAGTCGCTAGTATCACATATATAGTTGTCATAAGTGCGGGTTGTCCAAAGTTGTTGCTAACGCGAGGGCCTCAATTGCTGGCATGGAGCGCTGAATGCGCTTCTTGCCAGCAACTGCGGACCTTGCAACATTAACGGACTTACGACAAAGAAATACGAGACGCGGGATTTAGAAAAAAAACATTACAACCTCACAAAATTACAACTTTAACGGCCAACCCGTGCGAACCTCAAAACATTCAAAACACAATAAATACACACAACAAACACATAAAAAGCTTACCCACAGCAAGAGGGAGCACTCAGGACCTCTGCAAGTGAAGTTGCACCTCCATTTATGTCCAAATTGAAGACTTTAGACACCCGAAAATCACCTAAGCGAGAGTAAAAATGGCGGCCGAAAAAAACAAAAACGAGGCTACAGGACCCTAAACACGCAAAACACTACCAAACACATACAGATTTTCCCGAAAAAGCCGGACGAGCTCCAAGAACAAGGACGCTAAATCACCAACAGCCGCGTACCTCGCATTAGGTGTCATTTTACAACACTAACTTATAGAATGCGGAAGTACACAGCTACCCTAAAGGATTTGGCTCGTGCACGCACACTATTTACACTACACACTGCACACATTGCTCACACTTACACAGTAGCTCCACAGCACTCAAAACACACATTGTATGCTGCAGCAACATGAAAACAGATTGTCAGCTCTTCAGCATAATGCTTCCTACATTTATTACTTCAAAAGAGGTAAAGTATATTCCTTTATTAATGTATTGTTTAGTTCATTACCATACACCAAACAGCATTAGCTCACTTACAATTTGATTCCCGTCATTTTTTGACGGGCAATATTCTAGTAATAATAATAATAGTAACATGATAAGATATCATATAATATATATATATATATATATATATATATATATATATATATATAGGGTTAATACACATGCAAAGTCCACTTTGTGATAGTGTAATGTATCAACATTCCCCTGAAGTGCTGATAGGAATATGACAGGTGATAATGTGAATTGATTGATAGCAAAACACTTAATGGGATATCACCAAATGATAATGGGTATACATCTTGGCACATGGCCACCAGCAATGGCGTGAGACTTTTCAGGATGGGCGTAGAAAACATTTTCCCTGATGGAGGTGAGTTGGCTGTTGATCCACATGCTTCTGCACAGCCTCCATGTGTGTTTGCTGCCCTTCCTGATGGGTTAGAGTAGATTAGTGTGGTGTATATTTCCCTGTTCCCCTCCTGGATCTCTACCTTGTGGTGGTTAAGGCGCTTGTTTGCTTCAATGAAGCTGTGATCTATACCATGTAGGGTCACTCTAGGTGGGCAGGTCATAACAGAGAAGTGAGACAAATAGCAGTCCACTGGAGAAGGAACTGTAAACCCACTCCAGTATCTTTGGCATGAAAACCTTGTGGAAAAAGCAGTTGACAAACGGGGGAAAAAAAATACAAGACAGGAAAAATACGAAGTTAACGCTCAAACCGCGCAAAACAAAAAATCTGGAAAACACAAAAAATACAAAAACAAATACAGCAAAAACATCACATACAGCATGGAGGAACAGCCAGGGCATCTGGGAAGGAGGTGGAAAGCAAATGTAAGTTGAATTTTAGCATTTTCAGCACTTGAAAATCGGCTAAGCGAGAAAAAAAATGGCGGCCGAAAAAAATGAAAAAGTGGCTACACGATCCTGAACCACGCAAAACAAAGCCAACGACGTACGAGGTAGAATAAATACTAATACGAAGGATGCAGAATGCTCGCTAAAGGCATAAAACATAGACTAATGCCATTTTACTACACTTATAAATTTACACAGTAAGATACTGAAATGGCGGCTTTCCCACCTAAACGAACGGTGACAGTATGAGTGGACATTTTCCCCTGCGGGAAAATCGGAAGAGATTGTTAGCTCTTCAGGATACTGATTGCTGAATATTAATTACAAATAGGTAAAGTATATTAATTTATATTACTTATAATTACAAATTAATTAATCAATTAATTATTAGTAAAATTGTTATATATTATTAGTTAAAAAAATTGAGCAACAAACTTATAATTTACACTTCCTTTAGTTTATGAATACTTTCATGCTTACCACTTTGTAATATATGTATTCATTGATTAATGAATTAGTAATGTACATTAATTTATTAATTATTAATTAGTAATCATTATCAAAAAAATGTAACATTTTAAACTGCCTTTACTTTATCAATATATAAATGCTAACCTCTTTCTAATATATTTATTCATTGATTAATTAATTATTATTGTACATTATTGTATTAATTACTAATTAGTAATCATTATGAACAAACAAATATTCATATTTTACAATGCTTTTAGTTTATGAATATATTAATGCTTAGCTCTTTATAATACATGTATTCATTGATTAATTGATTATTAATGTACATTAATTTATTAATTATTAATTAGTAATCATTACCAAAAAAAAGTGTATTTTACGATATAAGGAAAAATATATAGATTTCAGATTGCACTTATATATCTGTATTACTGATCATTAACCTGCATTACTTTATTAACTATTAATTAGTAATAATTGAAAACATGTATATTTTACAATACACTTACATATCCGTGTTGCTGCTGATTGCCTGATAGGGATGAATCCAAACATTAAAAATGCTTTCCATCTCATTTTACAGTTTCATAATCTCTGCAGCTGACTGAACACAGAGAGTGACATTTGCAGCCTTTGAACTGCATATATATCATCAGGTATATAATTTAATTATGTTCTTTTGGAAGAAAAAAGGATTAAGTCTTTTTATTTTGGATTGATGACAGTTATTGATTAATTAATGTATATTAACCTTTTAATTAATTAATAATTAGCAATCATTACCATTTTTTTTTTTATTTTTTATTTTACACTGCAATAAAAATAATAATAGTTTTTAACCTGCATTTATATATCTGCCTTACTGCTCATTCATGTAGATTGTTTTTTTTTTAAATATGAATTAATAATAATAATAATAATAATAATTTTAGAATGGATAGAAAAATATGTACATTTTACAAAGCATGTACATATCTGGAGTGCTTATAATTGCCTGACAGGGATAGGACCTTCAAAGCACTTAAATATTTAAAGCAGATTCTGACACGTGCTACATTTAATATTTTATACTGTTTTTATTTATGAATATATTGATGATTATGCGTTTATGTTTTGCATTTATGCCAATTAAACACCAGACCTTCAATGAGTCACAAATTAATTGAATACAAACATTCAAAATGATTTTCATGTCATTTTACAGATTCCTCATCTCTGCACCTGACTGAAGACAGAGACTCAGCTCTGAAGGATTTCATCTGCAAGAAGATCAATTTCACAGGTATGATTTAATGATGTCCTTTTTGTTTTGCATTGATGACAGTTAATGATTAATTAATTAACCTATTAGGGCCTCATTCAATTGCGATTTGCCCAAAGGAATAGGGCTCTAGATAAGCACATAGCATATATTTTTTACAGAAGTTTTTCTTTACTGAACATTTATCCAAAAGCAAGATCTTCCCCAACTAAAAACTTCTGTAAAAATATATGCTATGTGCTTATATAGAGCCCTATTCAATTGCCCAAATTGCAAATGAATGAGGCCCTTAGTATTGAATCATTCATTAATAGTTAAAAAAAGCAAAAAAAAAACATTACTTATGCATACATATATGCTTACCTAATTAACTTTTAAAGAACGCAAATTACACCTCATAAGTTGATTGATTTCTTAATTAACAAAATAACAAAATTGCACTTTATTTTAAGCCCGATCTATACTTTGGTCATAGCTCTTTGTGTTTGCCCTTCTTTAGGAAAACATAATTACCTCTTTAGGTTTACCATTGATGACAGTTATTGATTAATTCATTAATGTATATTCATTTATTAATGACTTCATAACTAATTATTACAAAAAAACAAACAAAATGTCTTTAGCAATATATAAATATCTTTTTTTGCAGCTCTTTCCTTTTTAATGTATGCCAATAATAAAAAAAAAAATATGGATTCATTTATTTCATGTACAAATTACAAATGCGTTTCAAGTCTTTTCATTTTTTCATTAGTGGTATTTAGGTTTTGCATTGAGAGCAGGTAAAAACAATATGTACAATACAAAAATTATATCTTATAATTACAATTACAGATTACAATGGCGGACCATGGAGAAAACCGTATTGAACGCAAAAGAAGAGCGGTAAGGGAAAGGAAGCAAAGGTGGAGAGATGCACAGTCTCCCGAGACTTCCCAACGCTTAAGAGAAGAAGACCGACAGAGACTTAAAAAAAAAAAAAGGAGTAAGAAAGCACAAAGTGAGTGTGCTGGAGCTTCAAAGAAAAGAAAAAGTAAGCAAAAAAATGTCTGTGAAACATTGCCTAATGACCAAATATTGCCTCATGACACCAATGTTCATACACATGACACCAATGTAGATATAGAAAGTTGTAGCGATATCTCTGTTGAGGAAGCTCAGGATACTGCTTTCATTACAGCATTAACAATAGACACTCATTATTGTGGATTACTCAATATGGTTTGTCAGTTTTGTGAGGCCTATCATTTTCTCAAGGAAAGACCAACTGATGGAGAGTTTATTAGTTGCTGTCAGAAAGGAAAGGTAAGACTTCCACAAAGACACACATTTCCAGATTACTTACAAAGTATAATGAGAAATCCAACATTTCCAAATTATACCAATTAAAAAAAAAACATAAGGTCTTATAACAGTGCAATTTCATTTGCTTCTATGGGTGCTACATTAGCAGAAAATGTCCCAGGACATGGTCCAAGTTGTTTTAGAGTTCAAGGACACATTTACCATGCACTTCACATTTACACCCACAAGAAGGAGAGCAAAGGCAATTTGCACAGTTATATGTCTTAGATACAATGGAAGCTGTTGAACAAAGGATGACGCTTCCAGAAAATAAACAGTGTTTGCGCATAGTCTTTGAACAGCTGGATAAAATTATGTCCAACATCCCATACAGTCAAGCATACAAACAATTAGCACAGGGGGAAAAAGAACAACAGCAACATGCTCAAATACATCAATTGCCAATGGTTTTGAGAAGAGATTGCAATACTGATCAAAGATGGTATAATTTACCAACAGTAAATGAGGTTGCCATGGTCTTTAAAAATGAGGATGGTGAACCACCTTTTCAGCGGGATATTAAAATATATCAATGAAGTCCAACCTTTTATAAACACAAATATATTAATTTGTAATTTGGATCCAAACACATATCACATTTTCTTTCCAAATGGTGAGCCAGGATGGGAACCAAAATTACAATTGCAAAGTTATCCCAATAAACTTCGTGTTTGAAGCAATATTTCTATGCTGGAATATAAAGTTGCACAAACTGCTATCCAGGATCATTTTAATCCTATTTTTTGTGGGGGCAAACTCACACAACAATGGATTATTGATTCCTATCTACAAGTCGAAGCAAATAATGTAAATTTTATCAAATTTCGACAAAACAAGCTTCGAGTAGAACATTATTGTGGATTGATGTATTATGTCGCTGATTTGGCTACCAACAGAGATATTCCAGCTGGAAGAGCGATCATTTTGCCATTCAATTTCCAAGGATCTCCTTGCAATATGCGAGAAAGATATAATGATGCCATGGCTATTGTCACAAAATTTGGAAAACCAGATTTATTCATTACATTCACATGTAATCCACAATAGCCAGAGATCAAGGAAAATTTGAATCTTGGACAAAATACTTCTGGACGACCAGATTTAGGGGCAAGAGTATTCAAAATAAAACTCAATTCATTAATACATGATATAACTAAAGCACAGTTATTTGGAAAATGTGTGGCTTTTGTTTATACCATTGAATTTCAAAAAAGAGGCCTGCCACATGCACACATACTTTTAATCCTGCAGAAAAAAAGATAAATTGAATACTGCAGAGAGAGTGGACTCAGTAATTACTACTGAATTGCCACATCCAGAAAAATATTCAAAACTTTATGGGATTGTAACACACAGACTGATTCATGGGCCATGTGGAGATATCAATCCAAATTCACCATGTATAAAAAATAAAAAAATTACAAAAGAGTTTCCAAAACAATTTCAAATGCAAACTTAAGCTAATTGTGATGGATACCCTTTGTATAAAAGAAGAGAAGGACAAACAGCTATTATCCATGGCCAAAAGGTCGATAATAGATATGTAATTCCATACAATCCACATTTGCTGATGAAGTACAATGCACACATAAATGTGGAAACTTGCACTTCTATTAAATCCATCAAATATGTGCATAAATATATATACAAAGGATGTGATGAAGCAACTGTTGTTGTGCAAGGTGCACAAAACAAAAAGGAAAATCGAATTTTACATGACGAACTTTCCAATTATTTAGATGCTCGCTATGTCAGTGCTACAGAAGCAATGTCGCATCTTGTGAAATTTGAGATGCATGATCGGTCACATGCTGTGTATCGATTAGCTGTACATTTGCCACAAAGTCAGTTAGTTTGCTTTATTGCAGGCAATGAAAGAACTGCCTTAGCCCTAAGTGAACATCGAGAAACAACACTTACTGCTTGGTTTCAATTAAACTGCCAGGACACTGAGGCCAGACAATTTTTATACATTGAGATTCCATATAACTATGTATTTTATCCCACAAATGTATACCGTCAGCCCAAGAGACATTGAACGTTTCAGTTTAAGATTACTTATTTTACATGTTCCCGTTGCACAAAGTTATGAACATTTACACACAATGAATGACATAGTTTATGATACTTTCCTATTAGCTGCAAGACATCAAAACTTCATAACAGATGATACAGAATGGGATAGGTGTCTGGAAGAAGCAGTACTATGTCAAATGCCAAAGCAAATGAGAGAACAATTTGCATTCATTTGCATATTTCGCAATGTATCTGATGCATTTGCTTTGTGGAAAACATTTAAATTAAATATGTGTGAAGACTTCTTGAAATGTTACAAAGAGGCCATTTCACTCTTAAAAGCATTAATGGAAATTTAAGAAATATTTCTTGCTCATGGATTAAATTGTGCAAGTTTTAATTTGCCTGATCCAGGATTTATAGATGACATCAACTTTAATGACTATGACACTGAGCTTCAACAAGAAAAATCACAAGAAAAACTGGCAACTTTAAATACATTACAATTGCAAGCATTTAATGCCAGCACCAATGCTACAGATGATGAAATGGTAAAAGACCGTTATTTCTATCTAGATGGCCCTGGTGGATCAGGAAAAAACGTCTCTGTACAATTGTTTGATGAGTTACATTCGAGCACAGGGTCAAATAGCAATGCCATTTGCAACAACTGGAATTGCCACACTTTTGTTACAAGTTGGCAGAACTGTGCATAGTGGATTTAAACTGCCAGTTCCCATTTTAGAAACATCAGTGTCAGATATTCGGCTGAATTCTTTACAGGCAAAAACATTTAAAAAAGTAAATTCATTATCATAGATGATGGAACAATGATGTCATGCCATGCCTTGCAATCTATTGATAGATTATAAAAAGAAGTGATGGATAATAATTTGCCATTTGGTGGAAAGGTGATGTTGTTAGGAGATTTTAGGCAAACATTACCTGTTGTGCCACATGGAAATAGGACTGAAATCATTGAAACATGTATCAAGACACAACTGTGGAAAATATTTACACACCAGAAATTAGAATTAAAAATGAACTCAATGATTGGCTCATTCAAATTGGAGAAGGAAAACATCCACAAATAAATAATTTACGGGATGATACCGTCAAAATTCCATCACAAATGGTTTGCAAGGAATCACTCATATCTGCAATCTTTCTCTATACCATTGATAACGACAATTACTCAGACATTGCAAACAAAGTGATATTAACATCCAAAAATATAGATGCCTTGAATCTAAATAACGAAATTTTTAAATTCATCAATGAACCCCAAAACAAATATTACAGTGCAGATTCAGTTCTGGGTGACGATAAAGACAGTGAGTCTAACTTAAGTATAGAATTTATCAATTCTTTATCACCGTCTGGAATGCCACCACATGTTTTGACATTGAAAAAAGGGGTAATTGTCATGCTATTGAGAAATATGACACATGAGGAAATTATGAACGGTACCCATAAAGGTAAACACATTTTTATACCAAGAATGTATTTGTCTCCAAGTGAGAGTGGTCTGCCTTTTGTCCTTCAAAAGAGACAATTTCCAGTTGTCATGGCATTTGCCATGACCATAAATAAATCCCAAGGACAAACTTTAAGTCTGTGGGCATTTTTTTTACAGGAACCTGTTTTTGCACATGGACAACTCTATGTTGTTTTTTCAAGGTGCACAAATCCAGATGATATTAAAGTTTCAATTCAAGACAACCCAAGTCAGGGTGATCTATGACAGGATGTACCAATTTTTACCAAAAACATTGTGTACTATGAGGTTTTGTAAACATAGAGAAAAGTGGTTTATTTCAAGGACAAAATTTGATGTCACTCGGGCTCTTTTTTAGAGGACCACCATTTCACATAGAAAAATCTATGTACAATTTTACAAAACTACAAAAATAACAACAAAAACTGAAGAAAAAAACAAAAAAACAACAGGAATAAATAGTGGTTATATCCCATAGACAAGATTAAAAGTCTGCTGGGCTCTTTTCAATGGAACCACTTGGACATGCAAAAACAAAAAGTATTGGAATGTCATGGAAGTGGCCGTTTGCCAGTATTAGCACCACAAAACAGTTACATTGCATTTTATTACTTTTACTGTTTACATTTTAATACATTAACTTCATGTTTGTAATGTTACAATTGTTTTTTTCCAAGGTCTCAAAAGTTGTTTCATTGTATGTAAGTAATGGTTCATGTTACTAGGAGGATGATCATTTGTTGTAAAAATCAAATGTATAATTAAATACAGAATAATGATCCAGGGAGTAATCCGATCGCCAGTTAAGGGTGTCAGGAAAGAATTAATTTTTTCCCTCCTTTGATACAATTGGCTAAGTTTTGATGTTTGCCTTCCTCTGGATTCAATAGCTATGTGGTCTAACAGTACATTAACTAAAAGTTGCATGTTACAAAGCATTATGTAATGGTTTAATATACTCATTGATATAAAGTTGACCTAATGTAATGTTACTCATCCATACCTCAGATTGAAAAATGTTACTATTGTTAAAAAAATGGTTCACTGATGTTTCAAACATAAGTTGCATGTTGCAAAGCATTATGTAATGGTTTACAATAATTTATTCATACAAACTTCATCCAGTGTTACATTATTCCTGCATACATGACGATTAAAGAGGTTAATATGGTTAAAAAATGATTGTTTACCAGTTGTTGAAATACAAGTTGACTGTTAAAAAATAAAAAAAAGTTATTGTAATTGTTGTACTTCTTTCTACATAACAAAAAGGTTAAGAGGGTCAGAGGCACACATTGTGTGGCAAACAGCATTCAAAGCTTTAAAATTTTATTGACCGTCATTTTTTGACGAGCAAGTTGCTAGTTATATTTATATTTTAGGGTCCACATGAGAGCCTCTGTGAGTGAGAGAGGGTTAATATGGCAGGCAGTTTCATGTTTTTGTGTTGCAATTTCATATTTTAAACTCCAGTCGTGTGTTTGTATTGTCTTTTACAGTGTTAACTTGTCTGTAAACTGTTTGCCGGTTTTGTTTGGAGGCCGTAATATTTTTGGCTTCATTTGCTATTTTTGGGGAATTGTAGTAATTTAATAGCGATTTGCGATTGTAACATTTACGGGCTTGACAGATCAAAGGCTTAGTTGGGACGAATTCAGATTTTGACGGCCCGTAGGGTTTTTCCGCTTGTAACAGCCTTATTAAATTGTGATTGAATAGGGCTCTATATTAGCACAGAGCAATTTTTTTTTTTACAGAAGGTTTTAGTTAGACCTTGCTTTTGGATAGAAGTTCACTAACTAAAAACTTCTGTAAAAAAAATATGCTATGTGCTTAAATAGAGCCCTATTCAATTTGCCGAATTGCAATTTAATAACGCTGTAAATGTTTAACTAACACACCTGAAAACATTTCAGGAGGCAGCTATTGATGTTTGCAAATAACAGTGAAGAAGTTCCTTACAGAAATATGTACTAACACTGGTATGTTGCATTTTCATTGTCCTTGCAGGATCAATCCATGAGGTAGATTCACTAAGCTTCCCAGAGCTTCAAAAGTGCTTTTTGAGACTGTAATGGTAATTTCCCACACATGAAACAGACACTGTAGTCTTCATAGATTTACTCTGCAGCCCTTGCAAAACTTAGTGAATCTTGGTAAATATACTTTGCACTTCTCTTATGTGGTTTCCATGACAACTTTTTTCACAGAAAAGTCTCATGCACTTATCCTATCATGGATTATCTTGATCTGCAATACAGAATGACACAGCAGTTCAGATTGTTCATTTTTCACTTATTACAACAGAGCTGTAATGTTGCAAAGAATATGTTAAACAAAAGAAAACATAACACAGCATAATGAAATAAATTCAAAATGTATGTATGCCAAAATTAAGGCAAAATTATAAAACACTGAAATTATTGGACTGGATCTGGCCATAATCTGTAGATATTGCTGTATATAATTTAGAGGACAGAAGAGAGAAATATGATAGAAACCTTCAAATATATGTAATACTTCATAACAATTCAAGCTGAAAGTGTTTTTGATAAAAGAGGAATGCAAGAAGTGATTTGACATTGGAATTAGTGATGTCGCGAACATCAAATTTTGGGTTCGCGAACAGCGAACACGAACTTCAATCAAATGTTCGCGAATGGGCGAACATCGGCGAACCCCATAGACTTCAATGGGCAGGCGATTTTCAAAACCCACAGGGACTCTTTCTGGCCACAATAGTGATGGGAAAGTTGTTTCAAGGGGACAAACACCTGGACTGTGGCATGCCGGAGGGGGATCCATGGCAAAACTCCCACAGAAAATTACATAGTTGATGCAGAGTCTGGTTTTAAGCCATAAAGGGCATAAATCACCTAACATTCCTAAATTGTTTGGAATAAAATGCTTTAAAACATCAGGTATGATGTTGTATCGATCAGGTAGTGCAAGGGTTACACCCGCTACACAGTAACAGACCAATCTCCCATTTAATGCATTGCAAACAACCGCAAACAGTCCCTTTGCACAACCGCAAATTCCCCATTTGCACAAGGTTGGATACCAACCTAGCCATGTCCCATTCCTTGTCCTCACTGATGTCATTGAAAGTCTCTTCCTCCACCCAGCCACCAAGGGTCCCCGAAAGGTGACAACAAGCCCCCTGGGACGCCTGCTGTGTTTGGGCTTCCACCTCCTCAAAGCCACCTTCCTCCTCTGACTCCTCTTCTTCAGACTCCCAGAGTCTGGCGGCTTCCACTGCCCAGCATGGAAGATTATACACAGGTCAGAGTCTGGGGCCTTCCACTGCAAAAGTTGGCAGAGTAGATGCAATAGGCTTCACACACACGCCTGTAGGCAGGCAATTGCTATTCAATCTATTACAGTCAAAAAAGTGTTGTTTTTTTCACTGAGCACAATATAAGCTGTGAGCCTGACACAGGGAGGCAACTGAAATTAGATTACAGGAAAAAAATGGTTGTTTTCAATGTATGTTACACCACCAGGTATGAGTAGTGAAAATAGGCACAATATAAGCTGTTAGGTGTTAGCCTGTCACACACACACACTGGCAGGCAGGCATAGATTACACAAAAAAAAAATATTAAATAAAATAAATGATGTTCAAAGTTTCTTCAATGATAAAGTATAGGGGGCGTACCGAAAAGTGCATGTGTTCGCCGTTCGCGGCGAACGCGCACATGGAAAATCAAATAGTTCTCCGGCGAACTGTTCGGAACATCACTATTTGGAATGTATCAGGTTTGTGGTTAATGTTAATTTAGGGTTAAAGTACTACTTGACCTAGGCATTCGTGACTTAGTCCGGTAATGGACAACCCAAAATAAATAATGACAAACACACTCTGGGGTATAAACAGGCCACAGCTTTATTTTGGCACATAATAAACATAATAACCTGAGGTAGCTGCATCCCCCTTTGATTAAGGAGCTCAACCCCTTTCCAGAGGCCCAGCGGAACACCGTACCCATAAGACCTCTGGAACCAACCATACCGGATAACTTACGATAAATTGAGCTCCAACCTAAATTGATGCTGCACCCCCACCAACAGCTGTGACAACCATGCTGCAATTGAAGGGAGGGCAGGAGGGAAATCCTTCTTCTTAAATTTTTCAGAAAGAAAAGGCCCTGCCATTCGACTCTTATCCACCTCTGCTTGCTAAGCACTACATCCGGGTTTCCCCTTGCAGATTTTAAATTACGGTGGCAATCCCCTTCATACACAGCCATCAGTGGGATGATGAAACCTATAGAAATCCCAGAGGACATCAACGCAGCATCATCTGCCCTATCCCCACATCTATCATACAGCTCTATACACCCCAGCATCTTTTCTAGCACTACTGGAGTCCCCCCCTTTCTCAACTGACTCCCCGGTCTTATGGGACTTAAGCTTCTTGAAGAGAAAAGCGGATGTGCATTGCTGCACTCGGAGCATTTGTGTCTAAACTTGCAAAGCAAAGCAAATCCCCTTTTTCCCTGCCCCTGTCCTGTGGGCTTATGAACTGCTCTAGCTGTGGGGCTCTAGCCAACTCCCCATATCCCTGTCATCCCACTGCATATCAGGCCTTACCGCCAAATTTTGTCTAAACTTTTCGTCATACGCCCACCAAGCTAACCCCCCATAAAGTACGATGAATCCCATCTATCTCATCTAAATAACAAAATAAAGATGAGCACTGCCCTGGGAACTTTTCCCCCAATATGCTAGCGAAAATAACATAAGCCTGGAGCCAGTTGCTGAATGTCTTTGGAAGTTTTTATATCTCTTCTACCGCTCATCTTCCTCTTTTTTAGCATCATCTTTTTTATCCTCCGACTTCTATAAAGTTATCCAAAGGGAGCCGCGAGAACAATTCAATAAACTCCCGTTTCCAAATCTTATCCCTTAGTTCTTTGGAAACGTGCTCCCCAATATAGGCCCTTTTGAGCATAATGCTGATTTTTTCATAGCTGTATCTTTAACCCTAATTACTGCTTCCACCTCACCCCTCCCCCAAATTGGCCGAGCTATCTCCCACTGAAACCCCACTCACGGGATCAAGGCTTGCTGCCGGGACGTGAATACCTAAACCCATCTCCCGACTAACCCAAGCTGCCCCGGGACCCAAATCCTGTTTACCTTCCCAATCAAACAATAAACGTTTTAGACCTGCCACTAAACCCTGTACAGTGTTACTACATTCAAGTTGTCTACTGTTCATTCGCTTACCGCTCTGCCTCCTGGCTACTGGGGCCAACGGGGCTGTACCACCTGATGTTGAAGACACCCGCTCCACGTTCCTGCCCAGCGTACTGGGGATAAGTTCACCAATCCTGCTGACCAACAAGTTTCTCCTACTCCTCTTTTCTTGATGCTGTACCCTCTGCTCGGAATGGCAAAGCAGTTAACTCCGCCTCTCCTTCTCCTGCTCCCTACCACTCCTGTAATAACAGGAATCTCTTCTCTGCTCACCCCTCTGCCACCTGCGCCCGCCAAACTCTCTGTCACAAGATGCCTCCTGCGACCTTCTCCAGCTCCTGCGTGCTGAATATGAGAGACACTCCTGCCTATGATGCACCCCTTCTGCACCTGTAATTAAAAGAGGAGTCTTGTCTCTGTCTCTCATCATTCCCATGAGGAACATCCAATCTCCCTGACTCCTCATGTGACATCCTGCTAGAAGACCTTGACCTCCTTGATGAAGGAGGATAGACGTTGCCGCTGACGCTCCTCTGATATTCTGAAATCTCCATGCTCACCCTCCGGAGATCCTTGCGGATAAAAGACCAGCCGCACTCCAATCCTGGGAGATGATCCTTCACCTGGGTCACAGACAAAAGAGACAGGGCAGTACACCATCGACATAATCCTACCTGCTTCTCTTTCATTGCTGACCATCTGAGCTGCTGCCAAACCTCCATCCCAGCCCCGCAGTCCCCTTAGTCCCCTCCTTCATTCATGTTGCTGTCTTGCTCCTCTAAGCTGCTGTTCTCATCCACTGTGACTTCTTCCTCCTCTCTCTGCTCCTCACTGCTGCGTTGACCTGGGCTCAACTCCCTCTGTTACTCCCTGTCTCCTTGCTCCTCTTCAATAGCTGCTTTCCTCTTCCCTTTTCTTCTGCCCTCCCTGCTCCACTGGCCTGTTCCTGGTCTTCCCACTTTCTTCCTCCTTTCCTCTGCTCCTCCTGCCCTCTGCATTTTCATCTGTCCTACTAGTGCCATATTCCCCTTTTTACCTGTTAATCCTGCCTCAGACCTTAGCAATGCTCCATCATCTATTCCCTCTCCAGACCTCAGGGATGCCATTTCTCCTCTTACCCCGCAGATTCAGACCCACTCTTGGGCGCAGCGACCCCGCCGGTACCTGCGTATGCCTCCTCACCCGCACGCGGACCCTGGCCTTCTCTGCCTGCGCCATCATCTGCCGACTCACCCGGACACCACGAGACCGCCCAGGCACAGGTAACCCACCGCTCTTCTCCCTTGGTGCCGTCAGGATCTTCCTTCTCACGCCTTTAACTTTTGGGGGTGCCTTACTCCCTCCTGTCACCGTGTTGCCTCTTCTCCTCCTGGGGGTGCCAACTTCTCGCCCAAGCCTCTCTGGTGGACGAGATTGTAGGGTGGCCTGCCCCAGTCCCTGCAGCAGGCGCTGTATTATCCTGCTTGTCCTCTTGCTCTTTTCCCCTACCCAAATCACTGCTACTGCTGCCACTAGCCACTTCTGGCCATGTTCAGCCACCTTGGCCTTCAGCTGTGCTATTAAGCTGTCCACAATTGGGGTTGCCATCCTTCTTCTCTGGTCCGAAGACTGAGGGAAAGCAATTCCTAACTCCCTTGCCACTCTACTAACTCCACCCCAGAGCTACCAGCCAGCTAATCCCTACTCTGCACTAAGCCAGGTCAACTGCCCCCTCTCCCTATTCTATGTCCAGAGGCATTCTTTTCAGAAAGAATAGCAGATGGAAGTGGTATATTCAAATACAGTTAAGGTGTTTAAGTATGCATGGAGTACATACAAGGCTAATTAGAGCTATTTCTATAAAATATAATTGACATACCAGATTTTTGTTCTAATCTGCTATCACAGCTATTTTATGTCTCTTTTTAGCTTTGTAATAAAGGCACTGCCTGTTGTTTCTTGGTATAGTAGAAATAAGTACAAACTTAATACATCTATTCACCTATAAGAAAATATTTATACTGACAATAACCATATATTATTAAGTTAAAAATCTTTGCTGTTGGTTTTTATTATATTAGGTTCATATAAACTTAGATTGAGCAATTGTAAGTTACAGTATTCCGTAATGTAGGCCATAAGTTATTTTGCTATTCAATTGGTGTTTTTTTTGCGAGCCGCAAACTGTCTACATGTTACAGGCTTGAAATCCTTGCGGTGGTTAAAACCGTAACTTACAGCCCATCAAAGCCTTTTATCTTTCAACTTCCGCAAGAGTTACGCTTGCTAAAAACGCAAATTGCTATTCAATTGCTACAATTCTGCAAGCCTGCAAATGTTTTCACACCCGTAAACAGCAAATGTAGAAAAATATCCTATGAGTCCTAGAGAGGACCCACAAAGGGGTTAAAGACATATCCATAGCACTGTAAATGCAAATAAAAAATCAATACTGCCCTGTAAATGATGGGGAAAGCGATGAAAGACATTAGAATTCATTGTACAACAGTCTCAAGCTCGCAAATGGGCAATTAAATAGGCAATTAAAAATAATTTAATTTTATGTTTAATTTCGGGGTTAGATTGATCTCGGGAATCAATGAGTTAATACATATCATACCACCCACATGGACTAGAACAGTATCAGCATTCACTTTTATTATTTTGCGGTTTTGCGAGTCTGATCACATATCAGACCCCTTTACGCTAATTGGTTGACATGTAACCTCCAACTTAGACTGATGTAATGATGACGGTCTAATTTTCTATTGGCTGTTCTGAAATGGTTAGTTACAGCCTTGCTTAATTGATCATGTTCCCGTCCTGAAATGCTATGCACGTGTGCATATTTTACGGTTTCGGCTTTTGGCCCATAACTTGCGTGCTTGTTCAATTGAATAGCACCGGAATTGTAGCAGACTGCGAGCCTGCAGCAGACATACGGCCTATGTACTGCAAGATGCAGGCTTCTAATTGAATGAGGCTCATTGTCGGTGCCAGTTACTGTTATTATGTGTCCATGTCCATTTAATAAAGTCGGGTTAGGAGTTCTGGTGTACAGCTATACATAATATATAGAGGATACTGCCATATACTTATTTGATTAATGATTTATTGTTGGCGGTTCTCAGATTTGTGCCTTTTCATATTGAAAGATAATTTGCTAAGCATTTTCTCACCTGAGATGAGAAGAGCTGTTTTTCCCTATAGCAAGAAGTGCATAGTAAATCAAGGGTTGTTGTAAGAGGCACTTGAGATGCTTAATAAATTCCCCCCTTTGATAGAAATGTAGTAAATTTAGTTTGATAATACTATAAAAAAAGATAAAGATAAATGTGTAATTATGCTAACAGTGATGTAAGGTTTGATTTCTTTTTTTTCTTCTTCATTTTGTTCACATCTGATGTACCTTGGTCTTTATTGTATGTTTACCAAAGAAAGCTATTATTTTCCTTTTTCTTCCTCTCTTAGCTTTGTACAGAGCTCCAACAACTTGATAAGCAGCTCTGAAAACTGTCAGATGTAAAGTGTGCTAATGTACTGTTGAAGCAGAGCCTACAATGGATGTACTGTGTAATGTAATCTGTGTCTCATTTCAATGGCAACACCTCAATTCCTGTCAGTAAGAGTGTCATGACATTGTAAATGTTCATGAAACCTCTTTAAAGAATGTATATTCAACTATGAGTGACTAAGGCCTGCATTCAGTGGCAGAACTAATGAATGTAGGGTCTGGTATGGGCAACTATATGTATATATATATATATATATATATATATATATATATATATATATATTTATATATATATATATACAGTTGTGCTCAAAAGTTTGCATACCCTGGCAGAAATTGTGAAATGTTGGCATTTATTCTGAAAATATAACTAATCATTCAAAAAAAATGACTTTTATTGAAGGATAGTTTTCATATGAAGCCATTTATTATCACATAGTTGTTTGGCTCTTTTTAAATCATAATGTATGTATATATATATATCCTCCCCAGGTCACGCTGGCTGCCGCCAGACCGAGGCCTCTTGGTTTGTCTAGATGTTCAACTGTTTAATGTAAGATTGTAATAGTAATTGTAAATCTCCTCCTTTATCTCTTTACCATATGAAGAGCAAAGACGAAATATGTTTGTAATATGTGCTCAGCAAAAAAATTATCCAAGAATGTTTCTTTAACAGTTATCATTAAGTTATCAAATATCCTACATATGCTATATATTTCTATAATTGGATCATATCAGCTTACATTACACAATATAGTTTCTGTTGCCAAAAACATTTAAGAACAAATAGTTTCAGATTATTGAACCAAGCATTATATAATATTAATTAGCAGTGCAATTATTTTTTTAAATATTGTCCAATGCTGCAATATATAAAAATAAAATTATAAATTTGTATTTGTACATACAATTGTATTGATTTTGCAATTTGTAATTATTAGACCTTCATACAGTTTGTGACAATTCAGCAACAAAATGGCTTTAAAGCTCTATTTACTATTTACCTGAGTTGCCTGAATTATTTGAGATATATTGGCAGGATTTAAATAATTTTATATCACCATTCTGAAAGAATGTGATTGTATTCATTTGAATTATATTTTCATTGATTTTCAGGAATGGATGATGTCTCCAGTGTGACATAGTAGTCAGGTATTAAGTTGCATTTAGCAGTATTACATACTCCTGTCAATGAATTCAATGTAAATATGAACTGCTCACGATTAATCATTGTATAAAATTAAAAGTTCATCATTAAAGTATCCTTGTCAAGTTACATTTTGTTTGTTTATTACTTACATTGCATAGCTATTACTTAGAGAATACCTGAGCAACTTATCCCTTCTAAAAAGTTGAACTTCATAATCATTTTAACTTATTTTAAAGGGAATCATTTTGATTCATAAATATATTGTATCATTTATGATTATATTGCTTTATTGCATCTTATAAGTTGCAATTGCATAGCACTGTTTATTTGCTCAATACATGACAATTATAGTCTGAGCTTCTTTCATTATTTACATGATATTAGTGTAGTGCCCCCTACAAATCTGTGGGGGATAAAGTTTAATGAAAGAAACCACACACAAAAAAAAACTGTGGCCCAGAATGGTGCAATTCAACTCTACTCCAAAAACAGGCAGATTGCAAGGGAACAAACAAGTATAAAGAAAACATACACTAGTGGCTCTTTACATAGTATAAACCAACAGCCTTATTAAATTGTGATTCAGCAAATTTAAAAGGGCTCTATTTAATCACATAGCATATTTTTTTACAGAAGTTTTTAGTTAGTGAAGTCCTTGCTTTTGGATAGAAGTTCACTAACTAAAAACTTCTGTAAAAAAAAATATGCTGTGTGCTTAAATAGAGCCCTTTTAAATTTGCTGAATCGCAATTTAATAAGGCTGATAATGTGTTAGAATATCAAAGGAATGGTATTTATCCGCCACTAATGGAAGTAGTGATCTGAGGCAATATAGATTCAACCTCAATTCTAATGGTATCAGTTTAGGTCCAAGTATAAACAAAAAAACAAAATAGAGGTGCTCAATCACAGAACAAACTAACCTTAATAGGTTAGTTCTGTGGACATGATAACCCGAGAGCAACCTCTTTTAGCTCACTTGTGCTCTTCACAGGGAGAAATATCCTGTAGTATATCAGTCTGGTCCCACTCACTAGAGTGGTACAGCCCCAAAATACCAGGCAATTCTACCCTGAACAGGAGAAATAGTACGCCTCAGACGTACGTTTCGGCCTTCATTGGGCCTCGTCAGTGAGGTGTAGCTGATAACTCTCTAAAGCACTGAGCAAGGGGTCCACGTCTGGATTCTCCTATCACCCTTAGGGAGACTAATCCCCAAGGGTCATTTGCATAAACACAAAAAACAAAATAGAGGTGCTCAATCAGAGAACAAATGAACCTTAATAGGTTAGTTCTGTGGACATGATAATCCACTGTGAGAGCAACCTCTTTTAGCTCACTTGTGCCCTTCACATTTCGGCATTGAACCACTCTAATGAGTGGGACCAGACTGATATACTACAGGATATTTCTCCCTGTGAAGGGCACAAGTGAGCTAAAAGAGATTGCTCTCAGAGTGGGTTATCATGTCCACAGAACTAACCTATTAAGGTTAGTTCGTTCTCTGATTCACTGATTTGTTTTTTTGTTTATGTCTAAGTATGGATGAATAATGAGTTACTAACCTGAAGATTTTGAGAGACCTCCCTGCAGAGTTCCCCATCAGCTTGATGAAAAAGAATTTGGAGGAGTGGGTAAAAAAGAACAAAAATTATAAATGGTGAAGAAAGTTTGGGTTATTTTAATACATGCATAAATATTGTGCTTACAAAACATATACAATATTAAATACTAAAAAAGCCAATTATTTCACATAAAACATTTGTAGAACCATTTTTTACGTATGTATTATGGCACATTATTTACACTTTTGTGAGCTTTACCTATAAAAAGAGGTTCCACATATGTACTATGTCACATAACTGACTTTTTTACGTATTTAGTAGATCTCATACTTGTGGCTATATGGTCTATTTACCTTAACAAGACTTTTGTGTATACTGTCAGATTGAGGACATGCTTCTGGAGTGTACAACCTTTCATGTGTGCATGTTTGCTGTTTTTAACCTTTTTTGCTCTCTTCTACAAACTAGTATAACAGAAAGGCAAAGACAATGTCTTGAAAATCTGCAGAGAGTACATACCATAAGAAAAAGAGAGAGAAATGGAGAGGAGAGAAAAAAGGAGAAATGGAGAGAGGAAAATAAAGTAGTACTTTACAGAAAGAGTAACAGATAACTAGTATAGCATTTTAGTGGAAATGGTAGAGTCTACTGCTAATGTATTATTCCTCTATTATATTATTTTTATTGTTAATTTGTAATGCGCCAACATATAATATATCTGCATAACACACGCTCACTCTCACCTCACTATGGTATCACTGCAAGACCCAGGCTTCTCCCCACCTCAATATCATATCAATGCATCCCACAGGCTTCCTCCTTCCTCATTTTCATATCACTGCATCACACAGGCTTCCTCCCTCCTTGCTATAATATCACTGCATAACACAGGCCTCCCAATGGAATAGCGAGTGTAATGTTAGGTGAGATAGGGTAATGAGGCAAAAGAAGGGGAAAGAGGAACAAGAGAACAGAAGCTGAGAGGGAAGGTAGAAAGAGACATGGGGAAAATGAAAACTAAAAAAAAACTGAATAAAGAACCATGAGTAGAAGTGAGTTGGAAAGATATGATTCAACTGAATATATTGAAAGAGTAAAAAAATAAATATGAATGTCAGGTGCAAAAATGACACTAGCAATTTTTAATTATAAGGTCATGTGTACCTTTGATGAAATTCTGGTTCTGCTAATTTTTGCCAGATAGACCTTTGAGTCCTGGCTGCCCATTGCCCCATTGCATCCTCCAAGGGTTGTTAAAAAGAGAGAAAGTTAAAAGCTTTCCTGGGTGTAAGCTATCATGGGAGAGACATACTGGTCCATAGTGCTGGAAATCCGATAATGCATGATTAAGTTTAATTTCCCTATTTTGGCTGTCCACTATTTATATAATCTGGGGTGATTTGCCCCCCCAGTTCTTACCCCCCATGTTTGTGCATACATTTATGTTGTCTTGTTTTTATTATATTTTTTATAATTGTCTTTTTTAATTATATATAATTTTTAACTATTACACAATAAAGGTTATATTTTATGGGCCAATTTACCTTATGTTTTAAAAATAATTAGCATTCTTTCCTAAACTGAACCTCATTCAGTTTATACATTTATAGATAATCTCTTGTACCTAGGAACAACGTAACTCTAGCTATATTTCTAGTTTCTAATCTGCATGGTGATGTTTTAAACATTAAAATGATAGAAGTCCAAATCAGAAGAGGTTATACATTTAAGCAAATCAAGCAATGAAAAATATTAGTTGTTTTTTTTAATTACTAATGGTTCAGCCAATCAGAAAAGGCAATATGATCCTTCTATTCCCTTCTCTGATTGGGCACTTGTTTTCAGGACATTGAATACCAGCATCACAACCTATCTAGCTCATTATGTTTTCCCCTAACATACCCTAAATTTGATCAGGTGATTGCTATGAGTCTCATGGAGCTGTATGATAGGTCATAAAAATGCTTTAGTAAATTGCAAGATTATGAATTGCAGGTCATCAAAGCACCTCTCAACACATCCATCTGTGATTCTTTACTAAATTTCCCCTAGTAAGGTAAATGTGTCACTGAAAACCTTATTCTCAGTAGTAAAGTAATACCATACAGTAATAGACAGTATTTTTAGATAAAATATGCCTAAATACAAGCATTAATATATTTATTTTAATTAACAAAATGCCCAAGATTTGTGAAATGTTTGTAAAAGTGACAAATACACATCATAAAGATCACTAATAAACTCAACTTTAAGTTAGTATTAAGTAAATATTCTTACTTCATGTAAAAGTATCCACAAATATGCAGAACCAGAAAATTAATACCCAGCAAATGTTACAAAAAATGATTCAGAGACAGAAAGTGGACAGGTATGGATGTGATAACTAAATTTTTCCTTCTGTTTTGGTATTTTGATGTGATAACTATGTCTACTTACTTGAATGAAAGGGAGATAACAAGTTTTCTAATCCCTGTATCATATAGTACTGCAAACATTTTTGAGAATTAAGTTTAATTGCATTTAATGAATTTAACTGCCAGGTAGGTTAACTGCAGCTTCTAATTATAATTTCATAGTTAAAAAGTAGAATTTATATTTATAAGTAATTTTAATGGAAGGTGTTTTTTAACAGTGAGAGACAGAATAACAAAAGAAAAAACAAGAAAAACGCATGTCAAGAAAGTTTTAAGTTGATTTGCAGGTCAGTGAGGTAAATAAGTATTTGATCCCCTATCAATCAGCAAGATTTTTGGCTCCCGGGTGTATTTTATACAGGTAACAAGCTGAGATTAGGAGCACTCCCTTTAAGAGAGTGCTCCTAATCTCAGCTTGTTGCCTGTATAAAAGACACCTGTCCACAAAAACAATCAATCAATCAATCAGATTTCAAACTCTTCACTATAGCCAAGACCAAAGAGCTGTCCAAGGATGTCAGGGACAAGATTGTAGACCTACACAAGGCTGGAATGGGCTACAAGACCATCGCCAAGCAGCTTG
Organism: Discoglossus pictus; assembly: GCA_027410445.1. NCBI lineage: Eukaryota > Metazoa > Chordata > Amphibia > Anura > Alytidae > Discoglossus > Discoglossus pictus. Next base: position 272,126,442 of record CM050165.1, on the reverse strand, counting down.
GTGAGAAGGTGACAACAGTTGGGGAGATTATTCGCAAATGCAAGAAACACAAAATAATTGTCAGTTTGGTGCTCCATGCAAGATCTCACCTCGTGGAGTTTCAATGACCATGAGAATGGTGGGGAATCATCCCAGAACTACACGGGAGGATTTTGTTAAAGATCTCAAGGCAGCTGGGACCATAGTCACCAAGAAAACAATTGGCAACTCACTACGCCGTGAAGGACTTTAATCCTGCCGTGGCCGCAAGGTCCCCCTGCTCAAGAAAGCACATGTACAGGCCCATCTGACGTTTGCCAATGATATTTGAAGGATTCAGAGGAGATCTGGGTGAAAGTGTTGTGGTCAGATGAGACCAAAATCAAGCTCTTTGGCATCCACTCAACTTGTCGTGTTTGTAGGAGCATGAATGCTTCCTATGACCCCAAGAACATCATCACCTCCGTCAAACATGAAGGTGGAAACATTATGCTTTGGGGGGTTCTTTTAAGGGGACTGGACAACTGCACTGCATCAAAGGGACGATGGACTGGGCAATGTACCATCAAATCTTGAGTGACAACCTCCTTCCCTCAGCCACGGCATTGAAAATGGGTTGTGGATGGGTATTCCAGCATGACAATGACCCAAACCACACAGCCAAGGCAACAAAGGAGTGGGTCAAGATGAAGCACATTAAGGTCCTGGATTGGCCTAGCCAGTCTCCAGACCTTAATCCCATAGAAAATCTGTGGAAGGAGCTGAAGGTTCGAGTTGCCAAACATCAGCCTTGAAACCTTAATGACTTGGAGAGGATCTGCAAAGAGGAGAGGGACAAAATCCCTCGTGAGATGTGTGCAAACCTGATGGCCAACTACAAGAAACGTCTGACCTCTGTGATAGCCAACAAGGGTTTTGCCACCAAGTACTAAGACAACGTTGTCAAATACTTATTTCCCTCATTGACCTGCAAATCAATTTATAACTTTTTTGACCTGCTTTTTTTTCGTCTTTTTTGTTTTGTTTTTTTGTCTCTCACTGTTAAAAACACCTACGATTAAAATTATAGACTGATCATTTCTTTGTCAGTGGACAAACATTCAAAGTCAGCAGGGGATCAAATACTTTTCCCCCCCACTGTATGAATATCCAAGTGGAGATTAAGGTGGTTAAATGTGTTTCTATATTTCATATGGGGGTTATTTATGAAATAAAGTTAAGATTTATGTCTGTTTAATAAATGGCTCCATGGATTCCATAGAAAAATTTGGAAAGTAGGAATATTTTATGTTTTAATTCCACTTAACTATGCTTCTCTCCACTTTTAACCTTGATTTGAAAATGTACCTAAAAGTCTGTGCATATTTTTATAAAACCATAATTTATCAAGTATGCTGTATATTTCTCTGTATTACTTTAATCAGTGTTAGCGGTCCACTTTAATGCTTAACTCCCATTAAAACTGAAATTTTCTGAGATAAATTTTTTGAGAATCAATTTTACTATCTCTGATCCGAATTTTATAATAAATCTGTGTATCAGCTTGTACTGTTCATAACATTGTGCAATAACATCTCTAGGGAAGCCGAGTCTAGTTGCCTACACTATAGGTTTTCTTGCAGTATGCCTTCAGAATGGTCCAGATGTGCAGCACGTAGATTGCAATCACCATTGTTTAAAGATTAAAATTATTAGTATACAACAACTGTGCCTAGTAATCGTTTAATTTAGATTGATGTTACCACCTACATTAAATTGGTATGCTGGGATACATTATTGATTGAGATACATTATTGATTGCAATTCAACAACAAAAATTAAAGAAGGACATATTTCAGAAAAAAAACTTGCATTATAGGGTCACCCCAAGCAAGGATTACTTTTTTGCCATCTCTTTGCTGATGGAGGAAAATCCAAGCATGTATCCAAAAGGTAAAAGGTAAAGCTAGGGTATGCAATGTTTTAACATCCTCTGAAACCAATAAATAAATGTCTATCCATATTCATCACTCGCATTTTCCTTAACAATCGCCCACTAGTCTCCCTCATAACTCCTTCATCTATCCCCAAGCCTACTGTACTCAAATTAATTAATCAACTGTTGTTGTTTTCCCTTCCCATCTTTTTTCGATCATCTAGCGGAGACATATTAAAATGTCTCTTTCCTAACCTAATGACTCCCACAATCAGCCAGATCTTCCATGAAGTAGCCTAAAAAACCTAAGATACTCATAAACTATCCTACCAAAACAGGGCTATGCACCAGTAAGCGTAACAAAGACAGTAGGTGATTGTTGCTCACATCTTCTGCAATGGGCATTCTATATTGCTCAGTTACCAATATTTATTGGAAATTAAGAGCCTTATTAAATTAGCCCTCGTAGTTCCCTAGCACCTTGCAATATAAATTTTTTTGCTGTTTGCGTGCACCGATTCCCCAATACATACGTACGTAGTAACACACAGCAATAAATCTATGAGGTGAATCTTGCACCTCGGAAGAATCCCTACGGCACAAAGAAGCCTCTGTGTGCTGCCTCGGAGCAGCCCGATACCGCCGTTTGATGCTCCCCCCTGCTCCCTAAACGAATCCCCATGCTGCAGGGGTCCCTATAGAGACACCTGCAGCCTCCCCACATTAACCCCTTGCAGCGCGGGTCCTCGATCGGCATCGATCAGGACCCCACTGCGTTTAAATAATTTAAATTACCCTTCACCAGTCCTTAACCTATCCCGGCCGTGGCACCAAAAAAATTAACCCCCTCTATATTAACCCATTGCTGCAGGGGATCATGGGGACCCCAGAAGCCCCCCCCCCATTAACAACTTGTAGCAAGGGGTCCACGATCGGCATCGATCAGGCCCCCGCTGCATTTAAACATTTTAAATTACCCACCGCGGGTCCTTAAAAGGCCTGCGGCAAACTATTAACCTGTCCTGGCCGTGGCACCTAAAATGAACCCCCCTCTATGCTGGGGTCCCCTTCGGGACCCCCAATGTGTCCCCACATTAACCCCTTGCTGCAGGAATCCATAAGGCCCCACGCAGCCCCCCCCCACATTAACCCTGTGCAGCAGGGGTCCCCGATCTGCACCGATCGTGACCATCTGCATTTCCAATTTTAAATGTCCCGCTTCGCGGGTCCTTAAAGGACCCACTCTAAAAAAAATTAAACTCCTGCTGCGGAGAATACTATAAGTAACCCCCCCAGGCAACTAAAATGAACGCCTATCACTCATGGGGCTCTAAACAGACCCCCATAAGCCTTAATTAACCCTGTCACTCATGGGGATCAGTACAGACCTCCATAAGCCCTTAATTAACCCTCTCACTCATGGGGGTCAATACAGAACCCCATAAGCCCTTAATTAACCCTGTCCCTAATGGGGGTCAATACAGACCCCCATAAGCCTTAATTAACCCTGTCACTCCTTGGGGTCAATTCAGACCCCCATGAGCCCTTAATTAACCCTGTCATTCATGGGGGTCAATACAGACCCCATAAGCCCTTAATTAACCCTGTCACTTATGGGGGCCAATACAGATGCCCATCTATACAAAGCCCCATGAGACTATAATTACACCCCTCAGTCCAATAGGGGTCTATATAGACCCCTATAGGACACTATTTACCACTATGTTAACCCTACAACTGCCATGAGGTCCTCCAGGACCCTCATGACATAGTCTAAGCACTACACTATACTATTAACCATAACTAAACCCCATTAACCCATAGTAAACCCTATCTAACCCTAACTGTGCTAATCTAACCCTAATTGGGCCTATTTAAACCAAACTGGACCTGATAGCCCTAACTGGGCATATTTAACCCCATCTAGCCCTATTTAATCCCATCACTTATGATGGTCTATACAGACCCCCGTAAGCCTCCATCTAACCCCATCCCTTATGGGGGTCTCTACAGACCCACGTAAGCCTCTAGTTAACCCAATCAGTCCCATAGGGGTCTATGAAGACCCTCATAGGACAATCAGAAGCCAATAATTAACCCCATAAGTGCCATGAGCGTCCCCCAGGACCCTCATGACACTAAGTACAAACATTACACTACACTATTCCCCCCCAATAAACCACTACATCTAAACTAACCTCCCTCCTTCCTAACCTATTAACCCCCACCTAACACAACTTACCTAACCTCCTATGAAAACCCCCATCCTACTAATTAGATAAAATAAAATAAACTAAGGTACATAAAATAAAAAAGGACATTACAAACCACCCTCATTACAAAAAATAAAAAAAAAGTCACAACACCCCCTCCCCCCTGCCACTACATAAAATAAAAAAAAACTTACACACCTGCAAAGGAAAAGACATACACAAATATACATAACATTACAGTCATAAATATATTATAAATATACACCTAACTACAATACATTTCCCCCTACCTATACCTAACCCCTAATCTAAAAATCCCTCCCTATCTATACCTAACCCCCAATCTAAATATCACCCCGTATCTATACCTAACCCCCTAAATCTAAGCTAAAATAGAATAAATAAAATTACTTACTTTTGAAGATGTCCTTTCTGATTGCACCCCTTAGGAAAAAAAGAAACATCAGATTATTAGAAAAATAAGCATTACATAGCATTAATAAACATTACAAATACGGTATTAAACTTACCTTTCCAGCATGTCCCTGTCCATCTTCTTCTGTTCTCTGGCACAGCCCCTGGAAAAAAGATAGATAACATTAGTGACACAAACATCAAACACAACAAATAAATAAAATATAAACATTATAAATTGAAAACTTACCTGTACCCAATGTCCCTGGCCTTCTCCTCTTCTGCCCTGGCTGTGCCCTTCTGAAGCCGTGCTCTAAAAAGAAGAGAAAATAAAAAACTAAAGGAGCTCAGCACTCGCTGAGCTCCCCGACGCTAATGAGGCCTCCAGAGCCTCTTCTGGTAGGAAATTGGCAATTGCGCCTTCCGATTGGCTGAAAAGGCTGTCAATCACATTTCAGCCAATCAGAAGGTGCCAAGGTGTGATTCAATCAAAATGGGATACATCCCTATATCCCACCTTCCGATTGGCTGCAGTCTGATTGACAGTGACAACAGCCAATCAAAAGTCTAAGATGCCTTCAGCCAATCACCCCATGGGGGTGTATCCCATTGTGATTGGCTGAAATCAATAGTGTCTTCTTTAAAACAGATTGACAGTTCCTTCAGCCAATCAGAATGGGATATAGGGGTGTATCCCATCCTGATTGGCTCACACCTTGGCACCTTCTAATTGGCTGAAATGTGATTGACAGCCTTTGCAGCAAAACAGAAGTTGCCATTGCCAATTTCCTACCGGAAGAGGCTCTGGAGGCCTCATTAGTGTCGGGGAGCTCCGAAAGTGCGGTGCTCCATTATTTTTTTTTATTTTTTTTAGATCACAGATTCAGCAAGGGCCCAGCTCGGTCAAAAGAGGAAAAGGCCAGGGACATCGGGGACAGGTAAGTTTTCAATTTATAATGTTTATATTGTATTTATTTGTTGTATTTGATGTATGTGTGACTAATGTGATGTTTTTTTTTTTCCAGGGTCAGAGCCAGAGAACAGAAGAAGATGGACAGGGACATGCTGAAATGTAAGTTTAATACTGTATTTGTAATGTTTATTAATTCTATGTAATGTTTATTTTTCGAATAATCTGATGTTTCTTTTTTTCCTAGGGGGTGCGATCAGAAGGGACATCTGCAAAGGTAAGTTGTTTTATTTATTCTATTTTAGCTTAGATTTAGGGGGTGATATTTAGATTGGGGGTTAGGTATAGATAGGGGGTGATGTTTAGATTGGGGGTTAGATATAGATAGGGGAAATTGTACTGTAGTTAGGTGTATGTTTATAATGTATTTATGACTGTAATGTTATGTGTATTTGTGTATGTGTTTTCCTTTGCAGGTGTGTAATGTTTTTTTTTTTTTATGGCGGGGGTGGGGGTTTGTGTTTTGTTTTTTGTAGTGAGGGGGGTTTGTAATGTCCTTTTTTGTTTTGAGTACCTTAAGTTTTATTTTTATTTTGTGTACCTTGTTTTTTTTTATTTTATCTAATTAGTAGGGTGGGCAGTTTACCAGGGGGTTAGGTAGGTAGTGTTAGGTAGGTAGGGGTTAATAGGTTAGGGGAGAGGGGGTTATTTTAGATTTAGTGGTTCATTGGGGTGGTAGTGTAGTGTTTGTACTTAGTGTCACGAGGGTCCAGGAGGACCCTCATGGCACTTATGGGGTTAATTATAGGCTTCTAATTGTGCTTTGAGGGTCTTCATAGACTCTTATGAGACTGATTGGGTTAACTAGAGGCTTACAGTGGTCTGTATAGACCCCTATAAGGGATGGGGTTAGATGGAGGCTTATGGGGTTCTGTATAGACCCCTATAAGGGATGGGGTTAGATGAAGGCTTACGGCGGTCTGTATAGACCCTCATAAGTGATTAGATTAAATAGGGCTAGATGGGGTTAAATAGGCCCAGTTAGGTTTATTAGGTCTAGATAGGTTTTAATAGGCCCAATTAGGGTTAGATTGGCCCAGTTAGGGTTAGATAGGGTTTAGTATGGGTTAATGGGGTATAGTTAGGGTTAATAGTATAGTGTAGTGCTAAGACTTTGTCATGAGGGTCCTGGAGGACCAGCATGGCACTTGTAGGGTTAACCTAGGGATTAATAGTGTCCTATAAGGGTCTATATAGACCCCTATCGGACTGAGGGGGTAATTATAGTCTAATGGGACTCTGTGTAGAGCCCCATGAGTTCTAGGGTGTATTTAAGGGCTCATGGGGCTCTGAATAGAGCCCCATGGGTTATAGAGTTAATTAAGGGATTATGGGGGTCTGTATTGATCCCCATGAGTGACAGGGTTAATTAAGGCTTATGGGGTCTGTATTGACCCCAATGTGTTATGGGGTTAATTAAGGGCTCACAGGGCTATGTATAGAGCCCCATGAGTTATAGGGTTAATTTAAGTGCTCATGGGGCTCTGTATAGAGCCCCATGGGTTATAGGGATAATTAAGGGCTTATGGGAGTCTGCATTGATTCCCATGAGTTATGGGGTTAATTAAGGGATTATGGGGTTCTGTATAGATTATGGGGCCCCATGCATTATAGGGTTAATTAGGGCTAAGGGGGGGCTGTATGGACCCCCATGGGTTATGGGGTTAATTAAGGGATTATGGAGCTCTGTATAGAGCCCCATGAGTAATGGGGTTAATTAAGGGCTCATGGGGCTCTGTATAGAGCCCCATGAATTATAGGGTTAATTATAGGCTCATGGAGCTCTTTATATCGCCCCATGAGTGCTGGGGTTCATTTTAGTTGCCTGGAGGGGTATTATAGTAAACCCCGCGGAAGGTGTTCATTTTTTTAGCGCAGGTCCTTTCAGGACTTTTACGGTCCTTTAAGGACCTGCGAGGCGGGAAATTGGAAACTGGAAATGCAGCAGGGTCACGATCTGTGCTGATGCAAAGGAATAATGTTGGCGGACTGCAGGGGTCCCTATGGACCCCTGCAGCAAGGGGTTAATGTGGGGACACTTTGAGGGTCCCGATGGGCAAATAGAGTGCTGCGGGCCCTTTAAGGAACCGCGGCGGGTAATTTAAATTTTTTAAATGCAGCCAGGGGCCTGATCTATGCTGGGGGTTGCTGTGGGGGTGCATTTGGACCCCTGCAGCAAGTGGTTAATGCTGGTCACTTCACGGGTCCCGATGGGGACCCCCAGCATAGAGGGGGTTAATTTTAGGTGCCGGGGGGTAGTGGAGTACCTCCCACGGCAGGGCTTATATGTAGGACTGCCACACAGGTCCCGTTCAGGACCCCCGCGGCAATTCATGAGGTGGGGGATCATCTTGCAGGCTGTCACTCCTTATGTAGATGTTCTCTGTGTTGACACAGATGGCCGTGCTGCGTAGCTCATACGTTTTTTTAATAGCGTTGTAACTTTTCAACCTTTGCATCACCTAGGGTTTAAGTAGAAACCTCGTATCTAAAAGGCTGGAATTTAATAAGGCTGTAAATATTTTTTTTCCACTTTCAAATTTTATTGGAACATAATAAATAATAATAACAACATTTTTGAATTAAAATAATATTTACATTCATTAAATATGATAGAATAAAGAATAAATATTTGTACGAGAAAAATGATTTTTGCTAATGGATTTTCATTTTAAGGCATTATTGTCTTTATAGTGATATGTAAATATCTCTTCTTGTTTTTATTCTTTTTTTTCTTATTAAATGATTTCAAATAATTGTTTACAAATTCACTTTAGCCAGTGTAGATATAAAAGCAAAAAATAAATAAAAATAAGGTTCTGACTTGTTGATTCATAGGTCGGGGACTGCCCCTTCTCCCCAGTTTCCTCAGTCACAAAAAGCTTTAAGTCGTTGCTTAAGAATCACTGCTTGTTTGGAGGGGACTGAACCAAGGTGAGATAGACTATACTTTTTACTTAGCTAGGCACAAATCTCACTCTCGTATTGATTACATTTTACTCCAACAGCATCTTGCATCAAACTTGACTGAGGCAGTAATTCACCCCATCTCCTGGTCAGACCATGAGCTAGTTAGTGTCACCTTAGGTGATCTCCTCTAAAGGGACATAACCCCACATGGGCCTTAAACCTGGCTCTCCTCAATGATGCTTTGACGAGAGAGAAAATTCACAAAGTATTGGTAGATTATTTCAATATAAATAGCGGAGGTGAGGTGGACCAGGTGGGTGTCTGGGCAGCCAACAAAGTAGTCTTACGGGGGACCTGCATTCAGCTAGGATCAACTGCCAAAAAATTAGAAATGTCTCAAATGAATTAACTTAATACCAAGATCTCCATCTTTCAGAAATATTTTACCTTCCAGAGGAAGCTGAAGACTCATGAGGAAATCCTTGCACTTAAACATAACCTCAATCTGATTCTGAGGAGGAAGGTTGTGACCGTTTTACAGCGTACACAGTCAAAATTCTTCATGTTTGCCAATAATCCTGACACAATGCTGGGTAAGAAATTCACAACAAACAAAGGGCAGAGTTATTTATTTCTAAATTCAAATCAAAATATGACACACTCATTTACCAGTCTACAAAGACTTTTGAGAAATTTAACTCTGAGTTATACTCGATGACTCCCCAGTGAGGTTCGCCTGGGCATAATGCCCAAATCAATAAATTTATCTCAACATTCAAGTTTTCTCATATTGAAAGGGACAGTTTTTATTCCCTTAACGTTCCCATTTCAGTAGAAGAAATTAAATCTGCTATTTGCTATCTGCTATTAAACCTCACAAAGCCCTTGGTCTGGATGGATTTACCAATTCTTCTCTGGAACTCCTTGCCTCGCTCCACAAGACTATCCTCCTGCCTCAAAACCTTCAAAACCTAACTAAAATAAAAACTGTTTAAAGAAGTGTATCACCTTTCTTCCTAACATACACAACACTTCTTTCACCCTCCTGCACCACACACAAAACCTTTAGAATGTAAGTCTGCAAGTTCTCAATCATGCATGGCGCTTTGGGGAAAGCACGATGGACACCGGATATGTGTTAATATTAAAAATGCCTTTGCCTCAAAATGAAATTATGTTTATTGATACTGAATATGTTGGCGCGTTACAAATAAACAATAATAATAATTATTACCTTTTATTTATGTTTTCGAACACACAAGTATTACAAAACATACAAAACATACAGGGCATTATATTGCACAACTTCAATGACTTCACCAAAAATACAGTTTTCAAATTGTGTAACATGTATAAAAAATGTGTTATTATAAAGACAAATTATAAAAACTCAACCTTCTTTAACATATAAAAAAAAGAACATAATGATACAGAAGCAGCTAGGCAATAACTTACAAAACATCAATATTTTGTTTATCTGTATTATTACATCATAAGGCAAAACTCCCCCGCCCCTCCCAGAAGATCAGACATCAGAAAACACTAAGAGGTTTCCAGTTTCATTTTAATATAAAGTGGAGGAATGGGAACAAGAGTGAAACAGTATATGTACTTATATCAACTCCAAAATATCCATTTTAATTTATTTTTATTTTGCTGTTCTGGGTTAAACTTTATAAAATCCATTATATTTTTAGTTAATGTCTCTCCACCACCATTTTAATTTCCTTCCATGTAGGTAAGGTATTTTTTTTCCAGTCAAGGTTGAACAGCCATTTCGTGACTATCAAAATATTAACAATTATATTAATTTTTGCTCTTGAAGTTCCTTAAGGAAATAAATTAAATAGTATGATGTCTGGTGTCACTTTTAAATCTTGTTTTATAGTTTTGGATATTTGTAAAATACAGCTAAACCAGAATGCTTTAATAAGTGGACAAGTCCAGCACATATGCATCTGTGTTCCTTTATCTTTATAACTTCTCCAACATTTCCCAGAATTTTCTTGTGGGGCAATTATTGCAAATTTTTCTGTGGTTATGTGTTATGAATCGTTTAGAGATTTTAATCCCCATTTTGTCCAATCCATGTTTAAATAAGGTAAAAATTCAGAGCTAATCTTATTTATTGTTATTATAGGTGATGGAAATGTATTTAGGTTTAATTTTTTATTTAATCCAAACCAAAGTTTTAATAAGGATCTTGGAACAAGGGGTAATTTATTTTCTTTTTTATTTTGGGTTTTATCCCATATCATTTTTCCAGATCTATATTGCAAGTTATGGCATTTCCAATATTAAGAATTTAGGAACATTAGTCTTAACAATATATTTTAATATTTGTGTAAAGGTCACTGCCTTTGAGTAATCCATAATATTGGGTGCTGCCTATCCACCTTTAGAGTTAACTTTTGATGTAATTTCCTTTTTATTTCAAGTTTTTTTTATTCTTATACATGTATAAAGGTATTGATCTATTTGATGCTTAAATTCCTTTAATCTAGAGTTTGGGATTATAACAGGTAAAGCTCTTAGTTATGTAAATAATTTTCAGTAGAATACTCATTTTTATAGTGGCTATTCTTCCTAGACATGTTAAATTTAACCTCTTCCAATGTAAAGGGTATCATTTATATACACCTTTAGTTTATCAAAATTATTTTTAACCAGATTATTTAAATTAGATGTGAACTTTATTCCTAAATGGGTTATTGATTTTGTGTCCCAATTATAGAGAACATTTTCTTTCAGTTCTAACCTTTCTTTAGCTTGAAGGTTTATTGATAGCACTTCTGATTTGATATATTTAATTTATAATAAAATAACTCACTATAAATATTCATGATTATATGTGTTGTATTTATTATATCGTCCGCAAACGCAGTAACTTTATTATCTATAGATCCTATTGTTATGCCCTCTATACGTTGATTATTTCTAATTAATTCAATCAAAGGTTTAATAATTAATGCAAATATCAATGGGGACAGGGGACATCCCTGTCTAGTTACGTTAGTTATTTTAATGTTGTCAGTTTCGAAAATCCATTTCCTTGACATTTGCATTAACATTCGTATAGAAAGAGATCATAATAATTATTACAATAAGCAATTTATGGATACCCTCTTCCCTCATCTCCAGTCTCTGTTTAACAAATTTCTTCTTGGTAAATACTTGAAGGCAGAATTCCTGGAAGCTAAAATTATTGTTTTACTTAAAGAGGGTAAAGACCCGGCACAATGCAAACACTACAGATCCATATACGTAATTAATAGTAAAATAAAACTGTATTCCAAAGTTCAAGCAAACACGTTGGCTCAATGGTTGCCATTTGTGATCCATCTGGACAAGGTTAGTTTCATTCCAGGTAGAGAAGCCCACTGATAAAACAAGGAGAATCTCATAGATATTGCGTCTGCAAAAACCTCTGGCTATAGCTTTAAAAAAGAACCTAAATATCAAAGAAATCCAGAATCAGATAACGAATGTACATTTTGTCTTTTTGCAGATGATATCTTGCTTACTATTACAGAGCCATTAACCAGCCTCCCTAATTTGTTTAGTATATTGGAACAATTTGGTCGCATGTCATAGTAAAATTAAATGTTAATTTTAAATGTTAATATATATATATATATATATATATGTGTATTTATATAAATGTATATATACCGTATTGGTCTGAATATAAGCAGCACCTTTTTTCCGATTTTTGAGTTTGCGAGTTATGGGTGCGGCTTATATTCGCGACCGTAAAAAAAAAAAAGTCACTGCCGATTTGTGAGCTTGCAAGCTACGTGTGTGGCTTCTATTCGCAAACGTAAAATTACTGCCGATTTGAGCGATTTGCGAGTTAAGGGTGCCAATTTACTTGAGACTGCGGTATTGTAGCAATTGAATAGCGATTTCCGGTTTTAGTGATTCTAACAACCTCTAAGGCCTGTAACCTGCAAAAAAAGTTACAGTACTAATTAGAAAGCCTATTTCTTGCAATGGCTGATCACTTGGAGAGAGTCTTTTCCTCTCCAATTTTAAGTGTGTGGCTTATATTTGAATACTATCTTTTTTTTATTTTATCCCCTTTAATTTTACAGGTGCGGCTTATATGCGGGTGCAGCTTATATTCGGACCAATACGGTATATATATATATATATATATATATATATATATATATAAATATGAAGTTGCAACATAAGGAAATGGTCAGTTATAGTGATTCACATATTTATGGTACTGAGAATATTCTTATTGACCGAGAGTTGCAAAACTAGAGACAAAAAATAAATAAAATGTGGTCGAAATCTCTGGTTAAACCCCCTTACAGGCAAGATACAGATTGGATAATTTTAATAAATATGCAAAAGTTTATATTTTGTTTTCTTCCAAAGAAAGCAGTTGAGCAATTTAGCTACAAAGGATCTCAAACCCTAAAATAAATAAGAGAAAGCATCACTTAGGTTCCTGCCAACAAGGTGGGTAATATTGTGAATAGTGATGTCGCAAACATAAAATTTTCGGTTCGCGAACCGCGAACGCGAACCGCCACAAAGGTTCGCGAACCGGCGAACCCGGCGAACCGTCATAGACTTCAATGGGAAGGCGGATTTTAAAACCCACAGGGACTCTTTCCGGCCACAATAGTGATGGAAAAGTTGTTTTAAGGGGACTAACACCTGGACTGTGGCATGCCGGAGGGGGATCCATGTCAAAACTCCCACGGAAAATTACATAGTTGATGCAGAGTCTGGTTTTAATTCATAAAGGGCATAAATTACCTAACATCCCCCTCCATCATCATCCTCCCCTGTATCTCTTTACCCCCTCCCTCATCATCCTCCCCTTGTCTCTTTCCCCCCTTCCTCATCATCCTCCCCTGTGTCTCATCCCCCTCCCTCATCATCCTCCCCTGTGTCTCTTTTCCCCCTCCCTCATCATTTTCCCCTATGTCTCTTCCCCCCCTCCCTCATCATCCTCCCCTGTGTCTCTTTCCCCCCACCCTCATCATCCCCTCCCTTGATGATTAGGGGGGAAGAGACACAGGGATAAGTGCGAGGGGTGTTAGGGTAAGGGGTGTTAGGGATAAGGGTGAGGGGTTAGGTGTTAGGGTGAGGGGTGTTAGGGCTAAGTGTGAGGGGTGTTAGGGTGCGGGGTGTTAGGGATAAGTGTGAGGGGTGTTAGGGTTAGGGTGAGGGGTGTTAAGGATAAGTGTGAGGGGTGTTAGGGTTAGGTGTTAGGGTGAGGGGTGTTAGGGATAAGTGTGAGGGGTGTTAGGGTTAGGTGTTAGGGGTGTTATGGATAAGTGTGAGGGGTGTTAGGGTTAGGGTGAGGGGTGTTAGGGATAAGTGTGAGGGGTGTTAGGTCTTAGGGCTAAGTGTGAGAATGTTAGGGTTAGGTGTTAGGTTGATGGGTGTTATGGATAAGTGTGAGGGGTGTTAGGGTTAGGGTAAGGGGTGTTAGGGATAAGTGTGAGGGGTTTTAGGGTTAGGGTGAGTGGTGTTAGGGATAAGTGTGAGGGGTGTTAGGGTTAGGTGTTAGGGTGAGGGGTGTTAGGGATAAGTGTGAGGGGTGTTAGGGTTAGGGTGGGGGGTGTTATGGATAAGTGTGAGGGGTGTTAGGGTTAGGGTAAGGGGTGTTAGGGATAAGTGTGAGGGGTGTTAGGGTTAGGGTGAGGGGTGTTAGGGATAAGTGTGAGGGGTGTTAGTGTTAGGTGTTAGGGTGAGGGGTGTTAGGGATAAGTGTGAGGGGTGTTAGGGTTAGGGTGAGGGGTGTTAAGGATAAGTGTAAGGGGTGTTAGGGTGAGGCATGTTAGGAATAAGTATGAGGGGTGTTAGGTCTTAGGGATAAGTGTGAGGGTGTTAGGGTTAGGTGTTAGATTGATGGGTGTTTTGGATAAGTGTGAGGGGTGTTAGGGTTAGGTGTTAGGGTGAGGGATGTTAGGGTTAGGTGTTAGGGATAAGTTTGAGGGGTGTTAGGGTTGGGTGCTAAGGTGAGGGGAGGATGATGATAAGGGGGGAAGAGACACAGGGGTGTCCTTGCAGCAGAGATCAAAAGAGTCCTTCAGGACTGTATTGCACACTGTGTACAGTAGCCTAGCTATGGTTTTCCCTATTGATGCAGTATCACCTACACTCAGCCTCCTCTCAGTAAGACTGCAAGTTAGTTATGATTCCAAAATGGCTGCTGTCCATGAGGTAGAAGGCTCTGGAAGGGAGTGTATGTTGCTGATTGGCTGGAATGTGTCTGCTGACTGTGACATGCAGGGTCAAAGTTTGCTCAATGATAAAGTAGAGGGGGCGGGTCAAATATTGCATATGTTCGCAGTTCGCCGCGAACGGGAACATGCTATGTTCGCCGGGAACAGTCCGCCGGCGAACTATTCGCGACATCTCTAATTGTGTATTTAATTTGAAGATGTTATCTCCAGAAGGCATATAGGTAGTTACTTGATATTGCATTCTATACTAAATTGAAAGGCAATTACAATAGCTAATTATCAAATGTGAAAGAAATGATTATAATGGAATACATAATGATTCATTAACTGACAAGCAAGTGAATGCATTAGCAGTTTCATCCTCTAAGTAGACTGTTTGCTACGGGATTGCAAACATGCACAATGTGCAGTTGCTACATTATAAGGTTTCACTAATGGTACTCCCTTTATAAATTGCATGGAAATCGTAATACTCTGTAACCTTAATATAGAGCAACTGTATCGTAAAATCTAGTGTGAGTCAGAAATAGGAGCAGTTTTAGAAATGTTGGCAACAGATAATGTGTCTCACTGTACTGCAACATTCCTGCTGCATAGTTTGTGATTTCCTCTGCATATTAACTCCTTGTTTCTGAGGTAGTTTGTACCATTAGAAATGCAGAACTGAAATGCACACAACATATGATAATTTATTTTTAGTGTCCATGTGTTAAACATCTTATAAACTAGAGTTCCTAAAACAATGAAGCCCTCATTGTATTATAGGGTTTTGAAACTTATTTTTTTAATAAAGCATTAATACTAGCAGTAATAGTTTGGTATTTACTGTAATGTGTGGGTAAAATTCCATTGATCACTTAGATATGAAGATTCAAATTGAAGCAGAGGGAAAGGTTAATAATGTACAGCTACCAATTCATTGTTATCTAATAAAAGTACTCACGCTCCATTCTTTGTGAAGAATTTACCTTATACCTTTAAATTTTTAGGAGAGAGTTAAAATAACTATATAATTGGGAAAACAGAAGTGCTTATGATAACTGAATCTTAAAAATGGAACAAAGATGGAAATTGAATTAGATTGCTAAATAAGAATAAAATGCAATGAGAGAATTGAGTTACAAGGATTTAAAACTGAGTAAATATAACATCAGGATCCAATATTTGGAACTTATTTTAGAGTTATCTAGATTTACTTTTAAACAGTAACATTGAATATTCAATTAAAACTATTGGAAGTAATCATTGATATCCTGTAATTTGTGCACTCAAATGGACTGGGATAGGACATTTCATATAAAACAACCCCAAGATTTTCTATTGTGATCAAAAATCCTGCAGAAGAAATGGAGAAGATATCATAATGTATCAAAGGGTGGCCAAAGCAGTGCTTGGTTAAAACTCACAAAATTACAGGATGATTTCAATTTTAATAATTAAAGGGGTTTAAGTCAAACTGTTCACTGGAAGGTTTGGTTGTGAGACTGAAGTTCAAATATCTGGCCATATCATGAGAAGACAGGATGCTGGTAAGAACTGAAAGAGCAAGAAGAAGGAGAACATAGAGGTAGAGATATATAGATGAGGCCATTGAAGCAATGGATATGGATTTGAGGGAGCTTGAGGGGCAGTGGCTGACAAGTGTGCCTGATGTGCTGTGGTCCATAGGGTCACAGAGAGTTGGACATGACTGAACAACAACAGGAAAAGTAAACTGGTACAAATTTTGTGATGGTTCCTAAACAGATGTAAAAACTATTTTTTTTAGCTGTGTTTGCAGTCTGATATTAAATAGTAACAAATGGGTAAGACGCTTCAAGCATGCAGTGTGTTTACCAAACCGTAGTGGTCCTTTAACCACTTAATACATTGCCATATCCATGTGGTGCATATGTTAGAATATTCATGTCACAAAATGTATTTAGGCAGACCTTGTGTAGACCTGTAAGTAATAAGGTAAAGAACATAAAGAAAACACTATTGAAGCCAATACTGAACAGAAGAATATAGTGACAGAAGTCATTCAGTGGCATTTTATTGTGATTCCAATGTCATAAACATATCAATATATCATGCTGCGGAGGATATAGAGAGCTACTTTCATTATAGAAAGCTGGTGCACTAGTAGATTGCAGACAATAGCTCTTACAGACTTACTATTTTTTGTAATAAAAATGCATTTTCCTTGTGTTTAACTGATTGAACTCTATATTTAGCAGCTTTTGTATATTATAGTTGTACTAGGCACTTATGTATTGATTGAGTTTATTACAAATACAGCTTAATCTGTAAGAATGCATAAAATTATTTGGTTTAACAGTGGTGCAAAATAGTGTCAGCTCAAAAAAGTAGTTCTTTGCCACCTGAATTTGTTACTTTTTTTAGAGATATTGAGATATATCTTAATATGATGAAATCATTGGAAGAAACATCTGGTTTGGTGAAAACTGTCAGTTTACATATAGGGGTAGTTATACAAATAATTACACACAAATAAAAATAAAGCACATTAGGGTCTTACTAACAGAAACATTATGCGTAAGTACAAGTGGCATTGTAATATCATGAAAAGCTCATGACACAATATCTGCTTTTTATTTACTACTAACACTGGCCCCTATTTAATTGAGCAATTGTTGGTTATTGGAGCCCGTAATGTAGCCTGTAAACTAATTTGCTAATCAATTGGCATATTTTCGCAAACGATTTATGGGTTACAGGCTGAAAATCCCTGCGATTGTTAAAATCATAACTCCAACTCAGCTAAGCCTTTGATCTTTCAAGCCTGTAAATGTTACAATTGCAAATCGCTATTCAATTGCTACAATTCCTCAAGCCCACAAATGATCTCACGCAAATGGACAAGAAAATCCTACGAGTACCAGATAGAACTCATAAGAGGGTTAAACACCTGTTCATAGCACTGGAATTGCAAATAAAAAAATTAATACTGCACTTTAGAAGACAGAGAAAGTGATGTAAGACATTAGAATTAATTGCACAGCAGTCTCAAGCAAACATTGTTTTTAATGTTTTATTTGAGTGTTATATCAATCTTAGGAATCAAGGAGTTAATACATATCAGGTCACCCACATGGGCTAGAAAAGTATTGTCATTCATTTTTATAATTTTGTACATTGCTGGATTGTGAGTCCGATCGCATATCGGACCTCTAACATTTTACTGACGTCATGATGGCGGTTTCTTTTACTATTGGCTGTTTCTAAATTGGTAGTTACCGTATTGCTTAATTCATCACAATCACGCTCTGAAATGCTACTTATGATTGCATGGTTTACACTTTAGGCTTTCAGCCAGGTAGTTGGGGGCTTGCTTAATTGAATCACTCTGTAACTGTTGCAAATTTCAAGCCAGTATGAAGGAAACTGCGGGCTTGCAATTGAATAAGGCCCGAATATTCAAATTTCACATTGATTCCACTAATTATTCCAGAGAAAAAGTATAGTGTCCAAATATCACCAGAAGTCCACAGAAATGTGGCATCAATAACATCAATAATCTCAGGTCTTAGCTGACTTCTTCAGGTCAGTAACGGGTTCAGGATACCAGGAACACAGGATCAGGAGCATGTGTAGGTTCCTTTTAAAATCGGAACTAGCAGGGACACAGCATACAAAAGTAGGCTTGGCAAAATGTAGCTTTCAACAGAGCTAATTTAATAACAGAATTGAGTGATGTAATCAGTTACTGTTATGTGAAGCTATGTCAGTTAACTCCTCGATAACTTGTTATAATTGAATATGTAGCATACAGAGTCTAAACACATGGGAATAAAAAAACTCACTTAGACAATATCCTTCACTGATTTAAATTTGCCAATTACAACATAAACTGCTAAACATTTACACCCATATTAAATTACAATTCGGACAATTGAATAGGGCTCTATATAAGCACAGAGCATTTTTTGACAGAAGTTTTTAGTTGGTGAACTTCTATCCAAAAGCAAGGGCTTTACTAACTAAAAGCTTCTGTAAAAAAATATGTTCTATGCTTATATAGAGCCCTATTCAATTGGCCGAATTGTAATTTAATGAGGCTGTTAATGTATGGCAGCCTAAATTCTAAATAAATAACATGGGTAACATTAACTCTCTTAGGTAAACAGTATTAAATAATCTTGGACCAGTCTTGTGGCAACAGTCCAGGTACATAAGTTAGTGGACATTTTTCTGAGAGAGAAAGGAAAGGAGTTGCATTATTGTAACCCTGTGCTTCCCAGAGACCATAATAGTCCCCAATAGTCCAGTGGGTCCCCCTGGGTGTCACAATATCTGTGCGTTCTCTTGCCAGTTTTTGGCCATATTGGTCATTAATGCAGGCACATCTCTAAATCATTGGTATCAGCTTGCTCAGAAGATCCAAGGCTTTCATTATTAGTATAACTTTAACAAAAAAACTAAATAGAGGTGCTCAATCAGAGAACAAACTAGCCTTAATAAGTAAGTTCTGTGGACATGATAACCCACTCTGAGAGCAACCTCTTTTCGTTCATTTGTGCCCTTCACAGGGAGAAATATCCTGTAGTACATCAGTCTGGTCCCACTCGCTAGAGTGGTCCAGCCCCAAAATGTTAGGCAATTCAACCCTAAACAAAAGAAACAGCAAACCCCAGATGTACGTTTAGGCCTTCATTAAAAGATATTATGTACTTTGGTAAAAACCAAGAGGTCAAAATTAAATAAAATATTTTTATATGCATATGTTACATTATATCTTTTACATTTTACATACAATACATATAACAAACATACCACAAGAAAGTTGAACTTATGCTGAAAAAACTATATATATATATATATAAAAAACACATATTTCAACCCACAACCTGGTCGTAACACCAAGTTGGACAGTTATATAGAAAGCTTTTGCCTGAGAACTGCATCCATTATAACAACACAATAAAAAAGACTTGCACAGTCGTACTCCATCAGAAAGAACTGCCCTAAAGATTAAAAAAAAACAATCCCTATTTTCCCATCAAACTGGCAGATAAAGGAGGTGCAGTTGTTATCATGAATACTACAATTGAAACCAACAGACATTGTCAGACAACACCTACTACAAGAAATTGAACTAGGACCCTACAGAAAAATATACTCTTCAATTTAAGAAACTCCTCAAAACATTCCCTAAAAATATACATCAAGAATTAGAACAACTCATCCCGCCAAATCCTACAACTTGGACTACCTACTGCCAAAATCCACAACCCAGGCAACCCAGGGAGATCAATTGTTACAGGTATGGACAAACTAACTGAACAGATATCTGAATTTGTTGTAAACATCTTTAAACTATTAATTAGTAACACCAGTAGCTATATACAAGACACCTCTGACTTTCTCAACAAGCTTAGATTAAAGACCTACCTGCTAACGCACTACTTGTTACCATGGATGTAGAGTCTCTTTACAGCAACCTCCCACACAAAGATGGCACTGAGGCATGCTTTAAGTTACTTTCAACAAACATGCAAAACAATAAATATGGCCCTGATATTATTGTTAAACTAATAGAATATATTCTTACCCACAAGTATTTTACATTTAACCAAGATATCTACCTACAGATGATGGGGACTGACATGGGTACCAAAATGGCTCCACAAGATCCAAATCCATTTACAAACCATACAAATACTCCCATTACATAAATTATCTGTTCATAATATGGACAGAAGGAGAAAGCAGACTTTCATAGTTCACTCAACACCTTCCATTCATCTATAAAACTTAAAATGGATTTCTCTACAGAACAAGTAAACTTTCTAGACACTACTATATCCATCACCAATGGCACTCTCCATTTATCTGTATATAGGAAACCCGCAGACAGATGTAATTACCTACACAGCTCCAGTTTTCATCCCTCCCGCACCAAACAAGCCATCATCCATAGTCAAGCTATTAGATTCCATCGGATTTGCTCAAACAGTGGAGACCGTGATCAAAATTTAAAAACACTGTCTGAATCTTTCAAACAAAAAGGTTTTAAACCCTTTATTATTACCCAAAATGTAACCACTGCCATCAAAATACCCCGTGAACACCTGCTAAAGTACAAAACAAAAGAAACTACTTCACGCATACCTCTAGTGACCACATACCATCCAATTTTAGAGAACATTCGGAAAATAATCAAAGATTTACAACCATTAGTAATTGAAGATACTGAATTAAAATATATATTCCCAAAACCTCCCATCCTTGCATTTAAACAACCACCAAACCTGAAACAAAAACTTGTCAGCAGAAAATTGGCCAATGAACAACTGAATACAAAAAATGGAACTAAACCTTGTAACAAACGTGCCTGTAAATTATGTCAACACATTTGTAATGATGACTCAGCCACACATAACAACAAGACCTATAACATCAAAGGATCATATTCATGCACATCATCCAATGTTGTTTATATAATACAATGTAATATATGTGATACAGGCTGTTACATTGGAGAACCCAGACAAAAATGCATTTAAGGATGAATTTACACAGGCATTCAATAAGAAAGCATAATGAAGACAATTATTGTAGCCCAGCGGGACATAATTTTAGTCAGGATGATCACTCCATCCAAAACTTAAAAGTCAAAATACTCATAGAGAAATTTAAAAACATCCAAGAGAGAAAAGCTTTTGAAATAAAGATGATCACATTCTTCAACACTAAAAATATAGGACTTAATATGGACTTGGGTTTTCTAAAACATTATCAGAATTTCATGTGATTTTTCTTCTTATACTATAACAGACTTAGCACTCTTAGTGAGATGTTTGTCCAACAGGGAAGTTATCACTGTGGACTACAGTGCTCTGCTTTCCCATGTATATATTGATGTATATGTGTATTTAGTATTTGTATATATGTTTCCTTTACTATGTTGTGTTTATTCCCCTTATATGTATTTACCTGATGATGTCAGATGCTGTCTCCACTCTCTGCATCACTGTTTTTATTCAAACTGAGGTTTCCATCTCATGTTAGTATTGCTTAAAGCTCGTCACTAGACATTTGTCCAATACAAAAGGTATCAAATTATATTGTAATACTCATTATTAATCAATATATATATTTCTATTGTGTGTGGAAGCTGCAGCCAGAGTCTCTGAGGCCTAGCCAAGGACACAAGCTACAAGGAGCCTGGAAAGTACAGCTAGAGAGGGAGCTGTCAGCTGTGTATGGAGTACTGCACTGCTGTTTCCTGGAGCTACAAGTGACAGGTCCTACTGGATACCAGAAAGCCTGAGAGAGACTGAAACCCAGTAAGTTTTGTTTGCCACAAGTTGCCAGAGTTGAACTACAGAGGAGTAAAGTGTTTTGGAGCCTGCAGACTACCTATAGTCTCACAGGGGGCAAGCTGCTTGAAATAAGGAAACTAGAGAGAGAGAGTATGACTGACTTTATTATAACCATTGAAATAAAAGGATTTTTCAGCGGAGCTGCTGCAAAGTCTGGACCACACCAGAGTTTGGAGAAAAGCCTGGAGAGGGACTAAAGAAAGAAGGTACTGTTTCAGGCTTTTGCATATACCCCAGGGAGAAGTCTGCAAAGTTAAGACTTTATAAACTCCAGTAAAAAAAGTGTATCATGGGTCCCTAGAGGTTGGGGTACCTGGAGAGCAGGGGGGCCAGAACCCCACCCCTCCATGCGAGTAATAAAAAGGTCTGTTTTACCTGGGAACAAAGAAGCAGTTTTCAGGGTTAGTGAGGGAACTAAGCTGTGAGCTAGTCCGTTTAAGTAGGTTTTTGTTTCATGCTGCATTAAGCTATTTTCATTTTTTTTTGGTCTGCACAATAAAAAGTAAACCAGAGCCTCGAAGTCTGTGACCATTTCTCTATGGGAGTAGCGATCGCCGAAGACGATTAGGTCCCCCCTGGTGTCCAAAATATTATTGATGAACAGGCCCGTGCACCCATCCTTGCCACAATATATATATATATATATATATATATATATATATATATATATATATATATATATATATATATTTATATATAAAAAGAAAATATATGTTTGTTACTGATGGATTCTGCTCATGTTTTAGGGAGTTTAGAAGTAGGCCATAGAAACAGGGTTGTGCATTAAAAAAAATACAGTAGATTACAGTATGTTTTAACTCTTTAGCTCCCCTTGGTACATCAGTAAATTTTTTGTGTATATAAATTTTTAGAAACAAGGTTGACTCTTTTCATTATTGACCCTAGCTTTCCTTTTTTAATTCAAAGGGTTATATTTACAAAGGTTAGAAGATTATTGAAGAGGTTACACCTTAATGAATGTAACCTCCAGAAAATACCATTAAACTGGAGATTATATTATACTAGCAACTTGCCCGTCAAAAATAACAACAATAACATTTGAAGCCTGGCAATGCTGTTTGCCACACAATGCGAGGCTATGGCCCTCCTGAGCACCTTTGTGGCTCATTGGGAGCCTGCGCTGAGCACTTTTGGTGCTTATCGTGTTGCTCACGATCAGGGCCTTTGGCGCTCATTGCGAGCCACAACTTTGCTGCTTTACAATTATCACCTTCGGTGCTCATTGCAAGCATCTCCCTTGTGCACTTTATAGTCCTCTTGCTTGAGCACCTTCGAAGTTCATCACAAGCATGTCCCCTGAGTGTAGTTTAGGGGCTGCGCGATAATTGTTACTGCCCTGGGTTAAGTATTACTGCCTTCGGTTGTGTTACTGGCTTGTGTTAAGTCTTACTGCTTAGGGCTCGTTTTTACTTCCATGTGCCTGGTTTTACATCCTACACCCCTGCAGTGAGCACATTCGCTCATTGCAGCCAAGTCCCGCAAGCCTCCATCCCCTCAACTGCATCCCTCGCTTCGCTAAGGCCGCAGTTGCAAGGCTCGCTACGCCAGCCTCACAAATGTGACGACAACTCGCAGATTGACAGCTATTATAGCTGATTATATTATACTGTGAATGTAGCCAGTATATTCAATGGTTAAAACTATTAATATATTGCTAACTGTTGTTTTTTTTTTACAGCTTTTGTCTGCTTGTTATTTCTTTATATTTTCAAAGATGGCATACTTTTCATGCTGCAAATGATAGTAGCTCAATGTCATTATTAAACAGCTAAATTATTTTTATACATGCAGAGCTTTAGTTTCAGATTTAAGTTGTATTGAATGTAAGAAGATTTAGGCATGTGTGCTTGGCTGCTCAGAAATTATATACTGAGTAATTTATATTTTGGATAATGATGTAAAATATAAATTGTTATCTGAAACTAAGATTGTGATATATTCACTAAAATTGTCTGTCATTAATCTAACATTTACATTGGACAAAAATATTATAAGTCTGATGTAGAGACAGTGGATATCACAATCCTGAAGACTTAAGCAGTGACTCATTAAATGTGTTGAGCAAGCTGCGTTGTTTCCAGCATGTAGTGCTAAAACAAGAGAACATTTGAAAGGGACCATTTCAGTCTTAAGAGGACATTAACACATTAATCAAAAGGACAGGTCACAGTACTTATATTCAGAAGGGTATGAGTGGCTCTGGAATTAAACCTGAACCTCCAGAGTGTCTATCCTCAAGGTACAAGTAATGTGTAACTACAGGTTTAAAATTAATTACAAATGTTGTTTACAGAATAAAATGTTATTTATCCACTGCAGTGGGGTATGCAAATGTGAACATACCATGTTATAATATGTACATTTCCTTCCGTTTTGAAAATGTTTATTTTAAGTGTGGGGGGAAACTGCAGCTCTGTGTGGAGGGAAACTGCATAAACCAACTAACCAATGCACAGACTGATCTATATACCTATGGTAAAAGATCTCCAAAAATGTATTTTTCTTACAACAATCTTAGAAGGGTAAATTAAGTAACTCTGCCAAAAAGAAGATACTCAGACACAGTGGGAGGTAATTTACTAAGACTGAGCACAGTGTGCATAATCTATTCTCAACTCTGCACAAGAACGATTTATTAATAGGCTATTATTAATATGATCCCCACAATGTAGCCTGATGTTATAGTAGTTTACCAATTAAAAATAAGCCAACATTCCCCTACCTTTTTCTTATTGAGCATAATACCCTCCAATACCCACCAATACCCTCCTGGAAGCTGAAATCGCTATCCACTTTTCTGAGGTGGGACTCAAAATCTGGTAATATAATTGGTTAATATTAACTAGTCAGAGAAGGATACCATCTCCTATTCAGACTGGATAATCTGTGTCATGAGCCCCTGGACTCATGGACATTTTGAGATGGCTACATAACCCAAGGTCTATACGAATTGCCAAGCCACCTGGACTCATGGACATTTTGAGATGGCCACCTAACCCAAGGACTATTCTAATAGCCATCAGAACTTTTAAAAGGAATATGTCAATTGTTGATTCATGTGGTTGAATGCTGTTGGCTCCCAAGCCATGATTGTTTACCCTGGGCCTCTAAGATCCCCTTTTGCCAGATGAGCTTAGAGAGTTCTGGATTATTTCATGGGCAGGTGGGTGTTTTGGGTTGTAACTGTTACACTGGGCTAATAAAAATATTTTAGTGTTAGTATCACTTTAAGGGCAACCAGGAGATTCTTCCAGCATTAAATGGTAGATCAGGCTCCATCTATGGGAGAGTCAAAAAGCAGATTAGGCCATCAAGTACAATTAACAGCAATAGACAAAAGTCAATTGGTGTCAAGTACTCTGAAAGCGATACCCATTTTATCCTTTGTCTTGTGGTTAACCACAAATTAGGAAGTACTTGACCATAGTCATTATTCATGACCACCCATTAAATCTAATAGTATGCCTGAATTTCTAAAATTATTCCAGGTCGACCAAGAAAAATGAATACACCCTGTAGCCCCCTCAACTTCCCCAGCTGACTACCTACTTACTCAATAAAACTATCAATATATTAGAGAAGAGAGTGGCTAGGGAGTGGGTAGGCATGACCACATAGTCCCTCAATGACCTCACTGGGCCTTACCACTATTCCGTCCCCTCTCAGGAGGTACCCCAAGACTGTGAGCCACCCCCACTAGCCTTGGCTAGGTCCCAGAATAGCACTCACACCTCAAGTTTATGGTTCCCCATGTGGATTAGACACAGGCCCCTCACCCAGACACTCTGTCTCCAGCAATTATACAACCTAATCTACCCCTGCTGTGCTCAGATCCTGCACGGAGGTAGCTGAAAGCTAGAGTCATAGACCCAAGGCACCTAGGTGGGGAATGAGACATGTCCTTGACCTGTCCCACACTGGGTGGTTCATAGGGGGCATATAATGGGAAATTTATGTTTACCAAGGGAAGTGTCCGATGGGTGATTGGTGGAATGATTGTATAAAATTGTGACCTGAAAAATAATGTTTACGCTCTGTTTGGGATACATATGCATGGTGTGTTTCATTAATTGTGAAGGCGTTTATTATTTTTTTAAATCAGAAATGAATTTTTGCTACCTGTCCAAGTACCTGGTATTTTGTCATGAAACTCTATAACTTGGCCCTGCCACCGCAATTTGGTCTGGAGATTTGACAGCTTGTCCTGACCTCTGGTTAATCAATCCTGTGTGTGGAGATAAAGGACCCAATACAAACCAACAAACCCAACAAAGAGCGGATTGTGACAATTAGTCAATCAGATTACAGTAAAATGATTTACAAATCTCTGATTGGCTAATGGAAGTATTCTATCCCTTCTCTGGATGGCTAAAACATTAGTCAGACATGTATTTGCATATCAATCATATATCTGAAATCTGACTGAATGAAATGTATTAAAGTATTAACATGTGAGTCAGTAGTACTAGATTTTCAGTTGCCATTCTCTAATTAGATATTTCTATTAGAAGCCTAAAAGTCACTGTACTGCCAAATTGTTTGGTGGAGCACCTCCTAAGCTATATTAGTTCAGTCCATTTTTTTTAAGTGACCTGGTATTTTGGGGAATGTTTTTTTTTGCATTCATTGACCCAGAGAGAGTATGCAAGGATGTCACTCAAATATACGTAAACTTGGACCTGTAAGTATTTCTGTTTTTCCTACTTTTAGCCTTAAAACTCTTTAGAAGAGGTTTGGAGGATATAGGTTTAGATCCCATCTCCATGGCCTTAAAACGGGTATGGGTAAACATAAGCCCTCTCCCCTTAGGCTAAAAGCCACTACCCCAGGTGTCTGGTGATCTTTAGTTTAGTTTATGTGAATCTTTCTCTATCCTATTGGGCTAGCAGGGTGGAGGGTAGGCCTATGATAGTGGGTCTTTTTACATTTATTTTTATTCTATTTGATTTCATCCTACTGCACTGGAGGGGAAGAAATCCTAAGGCTCTCTTAGTTACCAAGGGGATTCAGAAGCCTACTTTCATCTTTTTAGGCATGCCCACCCCCATGGCAAAGGGATGGGCTAGGTGAAAGTTTATTATATTCTTCTGTAAACTGTAGCTGATGGGTATGATATGGAAAGCAAAAGCATGATACCCATACAGTGGCAGAACAACTGTGGTGGAACATGTGAACCTTGAGAAGCAGGTGCAAAACACTAGGACCCACAACAGGGTAGGAGTCCTTTGCTAGTGGTAGTGGCCTGGAGTAAACGGGAATTCTTAAATCATTAGGGGAGAGGGCAGACAATCTTTTTTTATATAAATCTTATAGGGATGTTTTGACAATCTACAAATACTTTCACCTGGTTGTCTCCTTTTATGAGTCCACCATTGCACACATATTTAACAACCTTATCCCCATTTAACAAACCTATGGAACAAAAAATCAAACTACAAATACTGACCTCCATGTCATTACATTTACCTCTGCGTCATTTAGCACAAGAGCTACTTTATATCCAAGGAATGGAAACCTATAGATGTTGCTTCTTGGTCTGCATGAAAAGCAGCATGTCTACTATCTTGAAAGAAATGGGTAAAAGTGATCAGACCTGCTCAGTCTCTAAATTACTTTTGTACAATTAGGGCTGCAAGGTCTTTATAACTCTCACTTTCATATCTATTATTTTATATTGTACACAATACTACTTTTTCTTCTCTCTTTCATTTACCACACATATAAAGGTTTATTTTATTTCCTTGGTGTAGTCTGTTGTAGCATATTGTGATTTGTCTCTATGAAAAAAATAATACAAAATCCTAAAAATATACATACTAAGTCATGTAGTAAAAAAAAATGTTGCATTCATTAACTCAGGTCAATCTCTGATATTTGAAAATATATTGAGATAAATGGCTTAGTGCAATTGTTTGAGCACTGTTTGAGATGCATTCCATTACAATTTTATACAATGAGATATATGGACTAAAAATTGCCATTACCAACAGTTCTTAAACACTCTTTAGTCACCCTGTAAAACTTGTAAACCTATATCTTTAAAATGAATGATTTTAAAAACAACTTTCAATTTACATATACATACTGTAAGGTAATGCATACAATCCTTCAAACTCAGCTCCAACAATATATGGATAGAGAACTAGCAGATGTGCAAGCCGGGTTTCATAGAGGCAGAGGTACAAGAGGCATCAATTGCCAATGTCTGCTAAATAAAAGAGGAAACAAGAGAGTTCCAGGAAGGATTTTAACAGCACTGATAACCTCAAAAAAATTTTTCCAGCTGAAGTCAGACATCTTGATGAGTGAAGTGAGATGGACCAAGGGAAGCCTTGCTGCTAAGAAGGCTGTAGGAATCCCAGCTGAATCTTTTGAAATCCTACAAGATGATACTGTAAAAGTGACGTTAGCATTATGCCACATGTTTGGAAAACTCAACAATGGGCAGTAGACTGAAAAAGGTCAATCCCCAAAAACATTAATGCCAAAGAATGCTCCAAGGTAATGCTTAAGATCCTACAAGCCAGGCTCCAACAGCATATGGACAGAGAACTACCAGATGTGTAATTCGGTTTTCACAGAGGGAGAGGCAAAAGAGATCAAATTGTTAATGTCGGCTGGATAATAGGGAAAGAGAGTTCCAGAAAAACATTTACCTCAGCTTCATAGAGATTTCTAAAGCCTTTGCCTGTGCATATCACAACAAAATACAAAACAGGAAGTTAAAAAGAAGCGCAACCAATATGTAGTCACCTCAATGATATGAAGTATTTGTATCATGTAATGATGGATCCAATCTTCAATATTATTGAGGTGCATTCACCTCCAAGTTCTGGATCACTGGCATATTCAGGAACTGTAGTCCCGTCACCTTCTTTCTGGATCCTTATATGAATTATACAATATGTTCATACAAGGCTCTTTTACCTGTATATTTGTGCATAAAGCTATATATTTCTATTTTGGCCCATTAGGATCCACACTTTGTTATTACACACTGACCCAGACAAAATCGGTAGTGTATCTTTAAACAGAGCAAAAAATGGAAATACATAAGCACTAAAGGGGTAAAAAGTGAACCAATGCTTTATTTAAAACACAAAAACATCTAGTAGACACATAGACACCGTGCACCCAAAATAATAATAACAATCAAACAAATATAGGATGTATAGAAAGAATCCCAGTTCAAGGGTATATGATATGCCAGTACTAGAAAATATAAATATAAAATATAATATAATTTTATACAACCAAAGAAAACAGACGCGTTTTGCCCACGTGCACAGCTCATTGATTAAAGAAACAATATCCTGTGTTCAATGTGCACACTTCTGTATATCAAATCAAAATGGCAATGTTTGGTGCCTATTTTTAACATTTGTGAGTAGTGTGACATAACAAATCACAAAGTAAAGAGTGCAAAAGCTATCCTGATGCTCAAAGTTAAAATGATGAAGATCACGGCAAACAGCGATCTCACTTCCTGAAATAGATGGGAAGGTGGAGGATTTTATTCTCCTGGGCTCCAAAATCTTTGAAGATAGTGACTGCAGCCATGCAATTAAAAGATGTTTGTATTTATGAAGGAAAGCAATGGCAAGTTTGTAAAAGTCCATAAGGTCACAGAGAGTTGGACACGACTGAACAACTGCACAACAAACTACACGTATGTAGCTCTTCAATAGAGTATACAATACATATTTGGCTTCAGTAGTACAGTAAATATATTACAAAATAAGATGACACAGATTACCTTTTATTATTATGATTTTCACCTATATCATTATGTGCTTTATTCATTAACTTAAACATATTTGTTAAATACAGTGGTTAAATGAGGGTAATTCAGAAGTACTGAATATGAACTTTGTTGGAATTAAATGTGTAACCTAATATTCAAAAGTAGTTCTCACAATAAAGAAGTAATTAGAATGGACTTTTAGAACAAACCTATAATATGTATTTATTAGGAAACATTCTATTTATATGCTAGTACAATAATACAACCCCTTCTGAATCACTAACTTGTTGTGGTGAAGGGGCTTCTGTACCTCAATGAAGCTGTGAGTTAAACAATGTAGGGTCACCCAAGATGGGCAGAACATGGTAGAGAAGTTAGTCAAATTGTAGTCCACTGGAGAAGGAACTGGCAACCGACTCCAGTATCTTTGCCACAAAAACCTTATAGATAGGCATGACCAGACACAAGATGTGCCTGGAGTGCTGAGGTCCATAAGGTCACGGAGAGTCAGACACGACTGAAAAAGAACAACAATAATACAAACTTATTCCAGTGATGGTTCCTATAAAAACACAATGTATTCATCTTATAACCAAATATTTTAGCTTTTTTTATAGAATAATAAAAAATAGATATCAAAGAAAAAGTGTGTTTGTCAGTACCCTACTTACAAATCACATTTATAGTTGTGGATCTGCGGGACTGTTTGGAGTGCGTACAATGTTGGTAGCGCTTTGCGAGCCTTGCAAAGCGAGGCAAGCCATTTATGACCCATAGGGCCGCAACCTTGCAAGGCTTTGTAAGGCGCTCCTTGCACTGCGAGCCTCGCAAAGCGAGGCGAGCAGTTGAAACATGAGGGACTGAAACATGCAGGAGTTAGGCTGCAATGAGCGCCAAAGGCCTGCGTGGCCCGTGGGACAAAAGCCCGTAGATGCAAAGCGCAAACCAAGGCCCGCAGCTGAGGGACAACGCAAAATTACGAATTTACGGGCGAACCACCAAACTGCAAAGACAAACCCCCCCCCCACAAAATATGCCTCAAATTAACACGGGGAAGAGGCTCGCCATGAGCGGCGAAGCTGCTCAGAGTGCCCTTAGCCTTGCATAGTGTGCAAAAAAGCATTGCCAGGCTTACAATTTTACTCCGGTCATTTTTGATGGGCAATTTCTTAGTATATGATAATAAATAACTCCACAACTGGTGGAAATGACTTAATTTAACCACAATTCTCATACACCCATGCGTTCATATAGTGGTTAAAGCACAGGAATGTCCTCAAGTGAATTTTATTTGTATCTATAATAAGTACATTGCATAAATGGAAGAGCATAAAATATGAATTAAAAAAAACATTAGTAAACTGGTTCCAGTTTTTATATCAAACCAATAAGAATTAAGTTAACACTGAAAGAACTTGATGGTTGGTTCAAGCTTTTTTCGAAATGGGAATTACTATTTCAAAATCATGATATCAAAGTAAAACTGTGTATATTAGGAAGGGAGTATAATAACATAAAATAAAAAAAATTGTACTAAACAGCATTTTATTTAAGCATTAATTTTAATTTATGGTAGGCAGCAAAAGTTATAAGAAAACAATGATTAAGAGCTAGTAAAACATTATAAAAAATTAGAAACTATTCTTACCATATCTGTTAACAAATGAGTTATGCAATAATTTAAAAAAAAAAATACTATGACACGCTCAAAATAACACGCATCAAAAACTTCATATAAACCACCATGAGCAAGTTGTCATATAATCTTAACACTAATAATTAATCTCATTATTTAAGAATCTGCCATGTTCAAAGTATGCGTCTTCATATTTGGTGTGAATAATCAGCTGTTGAGACATCTGAAAAAAATTACAAAAAATGATATAAATTTAAAATAGAAATACAAAGGCATTATTAAGTAATTTCAATACTAACTGCTTTGTTATAGAAATTTAGCAAATTGATATTTATGTAGTTGATTTCTGTAATTTCACCAAAAAATGAAATGTAACTACAAATATGGTATGCATTTCTTGTACAGTTTTTGGCATGATTATCTATGCTGTGATATTCACAAAGAGGATAGTTTATGTTGCACCCATCAGTATACCTTCTAATTTGTTATAATCACAGCACTACAACATGTCAACTAAATTATTAACTACAATAAGCAGATTAAAGAAACACCACAAATTAAAATGAAACACACTGAGGGATATTCCATCTGTATTTCATAATTAATTTAAATAGTTCCATAAGCTCTTAGGTGTTGACAATGCTAGAGCAGCAGTTATACTCAGAATGAATGTTTGTGTTTATTCTGTACTACTGAAAAATGCTGGTATTATAAATAATTAAGTATGGAGTCAAATTGCTGCAACAAAAGCAAAGGTGCAAAGGAAAATATCAGCAACTCAATCGCTATAGGAAAATTAATTTGCTATACTTTAGTACATATGCAGGCCAAATGGGGGGGATTTTCTAAATGATCATGGGTGGTTGCAACATGTTGGGATGGGCCATGGTGACCTGAGATCCAGCATTGCATGTCATCATGTGATTTACTAAAGTGTCTTGTGAGCTTACTGTAATGAAGGCATATACTACTTACCTTAACTAAGAAACCTTCTACTTTTGGTTCACAGTATTGTTTGTTTGACAGTTGTGCTAAAGGGATATGTAAGTGAGCTGGGTTTTAAAGGTTTCCTAATAAACAGCTACTGATTAGTCAAAAAATATGTATTATATTGAAAAGTTGAATGCACTTACATATTTATATTCTAGATACTGATATCTGAATGTGCACACCCCTAGGAAGCTTATATAAAGTGTACCCTGCAGGGTACAGTGTGTGACCTCTAAAGGAAATGATGGTTGGTGGGGTCACAGCTGAAATTGCCCATATGGAGACAGGCAGAGAGAGAAAGAAACAGACTGCAACTGCCAGATTGTAATCCATTCTTTACTTCCTACTGATTGGCCAAAACTATTGTTCAAATTGTACACCAATTTAACCTGGGTTTGGAGGGTGTTAACCCTAAGTTTCAACTGACAGAAATTAAAAGATATTTTGCTAACTTCAAGCTAAGTGTTTAAATGCTTATTTTGATATTTTTTCATGCAAAAACATATTTTTATTCTCCTCTATCACACGCACTCATAATCCAGCTCACTTACATATCTCTTTAAAAATGTGCATATTCAGTTTCCAGATATTATGTTCAACAGTATTTTGAACAAGAATTGAATAATTTTGTTTAGATTCTTTTAGCTTTTGGTATTAATCACTTCTCATTTTACACCTTACTTTGACATTGTTTGTTATTAGTTATCTTTAAACTTATATGAGTGGTATATTTATATTAGTGTTTTATGTATTTTTACTTTAATATATTATATTAGTAGTCTTTAAAATATAGGATAATTGACCTACACAATGGGGTTTGCTTTTATCATTTTTTTATTGTTATGTTAATTCAGAACTGTTCAAGTTTATTTCTAATAACTGGAATGTGTAATATTGTAATATAATTTAAGTATAAATAGCATGGTGCAAAAAATGGAAATACAGAGAATCTACCACCCCCAATTTACATTTTTTTATTTACCTGTTTACCAACATAGATTAACACATTTCAAACTATATTCAACGGATTCTTCCCTTAAGACAAAAAATATGAAATATTAAGGTGTTATTATTAACATGCAGTGTCAGCACATTTTTCATATGATGACTAATTTTTAATATTGCATTTTAGATGGAATGGCTGCAAAAACTATACTCAATAGCTGTAAAATAATTGGTTGGGTTCTCTTCCTGATTGCTACATTGTCGCGGTGAAGGGGCTTGTGTACTTCAATGAAACTGTGAGCTGTACAATGTAGGGTCACCAGAGATACACAGGCCATAGCAGAGAGGTCAGACAAATCATGATGATCACTTGAGAATGACCTGGCAACCAACTATTGTTGCCAAGATAACTGTATGGATAAGCTGAAGCACAGACATAATGATATGGCCACATTACTGGGGAAGAGCAGAGGACAAGTACAAGTACCACCAGATCTAATAAAGTGGTTGGGCCAAAGTTGAGAGGATGCCCTGTTACCGATGTATCTGGAGGGGGAAGGAAATATGATACTGCAAAGAACAATTCAGCAAAGGAACATGGAATATTAGAACAATGAACCAAGGAAAACTGGACATGGTCAAACAAGTTATGACCATATTAAAGTTTTATATCCTTGGTAAATCTTTTAGGTAGAGGGAAGAAAAAATATAAAAATAAAATAATATGGTTACATAAGTATGCACACCCTTAAACTAATACTTTGTTAAAGCACCTTTTGATTTTATTACAGCACTCAGTCACTTTTTGGGTATGAGTCTATCAGCATGGCACATTTTGACTTGGCAATATTTGCCCACTCTTCTTTGCAAAAACACTCCAAATCTGTCAGATTGCGAGGGCATCTCCTGTGCACAGCCCTTTTCAGATCACCCCACAGATTTTCAACGAGATTCAGGTCTGGGCTCTGGCTGGGCCATTCCAAAACTTTAATCTTC
The DNA here is from genome assembly GCA_027410445.1 of Discoglossus pictus. Lineage (NCBI taxonomy): Eukaryota > Metazoa > Chordata > Amphibia > Anura > Alytidae > Discoglossus > Discoglossus pictus. The sequence goes on along the minus strand of CM050165.1, from coordinate 272,092,166 downwards.
TTCTGGTGAAGCCATTCCTTTGTTGATTTGGATGTATGCTTTGGGTCGTTGTCATGCTGAAAGATGAGGTTCCTCTTCATGTTCAGCTTTCTAGCAGAAGCCTGAAGGTTTTGTGCCAATATTGACTGGTATTTGAAACTGTTCATAATTCCCTCTATCTTAACTATGGCCCCAGTACCAGCTGAAGAAAAACAGCCCCAAAGCATGATGCTGCCACCACCATGCTTCACTGTGGGTATGGTGTTCTTTTGGTGATGTGCAGTGTTGTTTTTGCCCCAAACATATCTTTTGGAATTATGGCCAAAAAGTTCAACCTTGGTTTCATCACACCATAACACCTTTTCCCACATGCTTTTGGGAGACTTCAGATGTGTTTTTGCAAAATGTAGCCTGGCTTGGATGTTTTTCTTCATAAGAAAAGGCTTTCGTCTTGCCACTCTACCCCATAGCCCTGACATATGAAGAATACAGGAGATTGTTGTCACATGTACCACACAGCCAGTACTTGCCAGATATTCCTGCAGCTCCTTTAATGTTGCTGTAGGCCTCTTGGTAGCCTCCAAGACAAGTTTTCTTCTCATCTTTTCATCAATTTTCGAGGGAGCTTCAGTTCTTGGTAATGTCACTGTTGTGCCATATTTTCTTCACTTGATGTCTTCACTGTGTTCCATGGTATATCTAATGGCTTGGAAATTCTTTTGTACCCTTCTCCTGACTGATCCCTCTGATGTTTTGGAAGCTCTCTGTGGACCATGGCTTTTGCTGTGAGATGCAAGTAAGAACATTTCAGGAAAGACCAACTAGAACAGCTGAACTTTATTTGGGGTTAATCAGAGCCACTTTAAATGATGGCAGGTGTATGCTGACTCCTATTTAACACGATTTGGAACGTGATTGCTTAATTCTGAACACAGCTACATCCCCAGTTATAAGAGGGTGTGCAGACTTATGCAACCACATTATTTTTATTTTTATTTTTTTCTTCCCTCCACCTAAAATATTTTAGTTTTTTTTAAATTGAGTTGTACAGTTAATAGGTCACATTAAAGGTGGAAAAAGTTCTGAAATTATTTATCTTTGTCTAATTTTTTTACAGCACAGAAACCTGACATTTTAACAGGGGTGTGGAGACTTTTTATATCCTCAAAAACAAGACATTGTGCTGTCTGGGGATCAGATCATAAGCTACTTATAGCAAAGTTCAGAATTAAACTGAGAAAAATAGGGAACATAATCAGACCAAGCAGATATGAAATAAATAATATCCCCAGTGAATATGCAGTGGAGAGTTAAATGACTAGACATGATAGAATGCCTGAAGAACTTTGGACAGACATTTGTAGCATTGTTCAGAAAAATGCAACAAAAATATTACCAAAAGAAAGAAAACTAAGAAAATTACCCAATGAAGAAAAAAGTAGTGGAGATAGGAAAAGATTTGTCCAGCTAAATGCAGAATTCCAGAGGATAGCAAGAAGGGACAAGGAGGCATTCTATAATGAGCTATGTAAAGAGATAGAAGAAGATGATAGAATGGGAAAATCAAGCAATGTTTTCAAGAAAATTAGGGATTTCAAGGTAACATTTCATGGCGTTATAAAAGGCAAAAATTATGGGAACTTAACAGAAGCAGATCAGATAATTAAGAGGTGGCATGAATACACAGATGATCTGTACAGGAAGAATCTCAACAGTGTTGATAACCTCAATATTGTGTCCAATGAGCGGGAGCCAGACATCTTGGAGAGTAAAGTGAGTTTAACCATATAAAACCTTGCTGATAACAAGGCTGCAGGAGTTGCTGAGGACCAAGCTGAGCTGTTCAAAATCCCACAAGATGATGCTGTAAAGGTCTTTCTAGCATTATGCCAACAAATGTGGAAAACTCAACAATGGCCATCAGACTGAAAAAGGAAATCCCAAAAAATAGACAGTGCCAAACAGTAGTCCAATTATTGAACAATTGCACTCATTTTACATGCCTGTAAGGTAATGCTTGACATCTTTGTAAAAATGAATGTACATATTCTACAAAAAATATATTACTTTGGGCAAGTGAATAATCAAACAGACAAATAAGATATTCAGATGGATAAAACATATGACTTCTATATTATGTTACATAAAATATGTTATACTACCCATATGGCCTGCATTTTCTTCAAGTTTATTCTCCATTAGGTCACTGCTCACTTGGCTGATCTCTGAGCTCCTCAGCAATTCTGCTTGAACTTCTTTCTCTGACACTCCTTGGAGAATCTCCCTAGGACACTCTCAACTCTTAGATAGTTGGCTATTTATGCTAGATTTGGCTATCTCTCTATATCAATCCAGTATATTAACAATTTGCTTGACAACTAGATCTTTGACCTGCTTTACCAACAGTCTTCCAGTTGTACAACCTGGTGAAGAAGCCATATTTTACATCCTGCTAGCTCAGGCCCCAACAATATATGGGCCAAGAACTACCAGATGTGCAAGACAGGTTTCTCAGAGGTAAAGGCAGAAGAGAATAAATTGTCAATGTCTGCTGGATAATAGAGGAAGTAAGAGAGTTAAAAAAAAAAACATTTACTTCTGCTTCATAGTCTATTCAAAAGCCTTTGATTGTGTGGATCAAAACAAAATGTGGCAAGTTCTTAATGAGATGGGTATACCAAACCTTTTAATCTACCTAGTAAAAAGCCACAGTGAAAATTGAACTTGGAATATCTCAATGGTTCAAGATAGGGAAAGGAGTACGACAAGGTTGTATATTGTCATCAAATTTATACAGTTTATACTCAGAATACATAATGTGTAAGGTTGGACTGGATGAATCCAAAGCTGGAATCAATACTGCTGGGAAAAATATCAACAGCTTCAGATACGCAGATAATACTACTCTGATGGCTGAAAGTGAGGATGAACTATGCTTACCTGCTGCGTTAAAAACATGAAAATCATGACAAATAACAATCTCGGTTCCTGAAAAATAGAAAGAAGTGGAGGCAGTGCAGAAGGTGACTGCAGCCATTAAATGAAAATAATGTTTGCTTCTTGGAAGGAAAGCTATTGGCAAATCCGAACAAGCTATCAAAAAGTACAAATATTACACTATCAACAAAGGTAGTTAGAACTATGATATTTCCAGTAGCAGCATGTGGTTGTAAGAGCTGGGTATAAAGAAGGCTGAGCACCCTAGAATTGACACTTTGAATAATGGTGTTTGAGAAAACTTCAAAACATCTAAATAAATTGTTCACTGGAAAATATGATTATGAGGCTAAAGTGCAAATATTTTGGCCGTATCATGAGAAAACAGGATTCCCTAGAGAAGACTCTGATGCTTGAAAAGATTAAAGGCACAATAAGAAGGGGATGGCAGAGGTGGAGATAGGTAGATGAAGTAATTGAAGCAATTAATATGGGCTTTAGGGAGCACTGAAGGGAAGTGGCTGACAGATGTGACCGGCGTGCTGTGGTCCATAGGGTCATGAGAGAGTCCGAGACAACTGAATGGCTAAACAGCTCTCTGACCTTCCGATATTTGTGTACATACAGTATATACATTCACATATTTACTACAGTGATGAGTTATTTTAATATGGGATTCCTTTTTTTTTTCTTTTCTTTTTTTTCTTAAAGGTCAAATTTTTTTATTCCTAGTAACATTGCAGGGACTATATGTTTCATGATAGTGTTTATATCCTATGGTTTTCAACAAAATAGAGTCCATATAATGTCCATGATCATGACTTTCTTATATGCTCTTCAAGTCTCAAGCAAGATTTACCATAATGTGGAATTAAATAAAAACAGAAAAACACATTTATTCTGTAGCCATGATAGTTTGCTGATCAAAATAGCTCCTGCCCAATTTTCTGTGCTACTAAAAGATAAATGCTCTGGGCTATTTTATATGACTGCAGGTTTTAGCTCATTCCTTATGGTCTGTTGGCTGAAGTATATACATACATTGCCCCATATAGAGTAGACATTTAACTATATATCCATGAGACAAACCGTTTCACTACTCTACTCCTTCAGAGGTTATACCTGCTCGATCTCTTTATCTATGAAAACCCTGTGTACATTTCAAATTTGTTAAAGGAAGAATCTTACTATATTCTGTTAGTTGTTAATATCAATATAAAAATAAAAATGTTGAAAAACACCCTGGCATAAATACATTTTGTTGGTGATGGTACTTTTTAAAACTTTGCAGGAGAAATGATAATGGTTATATGAGTAATAATTTAATTGGCTGGCACCATGAGACATTAAATGTTTCAAAGACTAGTCAAACAAGTATTCTGGGTTATTTATACATATATATTAGTGTAATACATGTATTAAAGGCATGTGCTATTGTTGACAATTTAAAACATTAAAGACTTCAGAAATTTTCATAAACTCAAAGATCAGCCCACCTATATAACAAAAATGACTGGATTAATAGTTTTTATTTTGGTAGAGCATGTGGAATGGCAATGGGCCTCATTTCAATAACAATTGTGAGTGCCATCTCACCTAGCATGTTTTGGGGTGTATCCACGCAATACGTAAATCCATGTACCAATGTGTCATGCAAACCGGACCCTAGTATGCGTAGGGGCTGATTTGCATGACATATTGGCAAATCAGCCAATCTGTGTTGTTTTTAAAATTTTGAGCTGTGCAATAGCCTTAGGAACGAATACAAAAATCAACATCAACATCAATTTAATTGACAGGGACAGGTCATAAAAGAACGTATTTTCCATCAAACCGCCTACTGTGTTGTAGCTTTTCCAAGTGAACATGCAGGTCTAGGCATTGGTGTGTTTTTTTTTCACATAGGAGAGGTGTTGTTCGTGTTCTTTTGAGGTAGGAAGGAATTGTTTTTATTTTATTATACATAATATAATGTTACATTTACTCTGTTTACAAATATCACTTAATTTGCAAACACATAACTTACTATAGACACACATAGTTGCATTCCTCACACATAGGCCTCAATCACATTAATCCCATATCCCCACCATATACCCTCAATTGATTACCTCACCCTTACACCATAATTATAAACTTATAACATACATTTTTCTTTATTTCACTTACATTGACATACACATTAGATGTATTTGTGATTGTCTTTTATTTGTTTGGAAAGTGTATGGAGGGAGGAGTGAGGAGGTGAGATCAGGGGAGGAGAAGAGAGGGTGCCATGGATAGAGAAGGGGAGAGAGAAGAGGGGAGATATGTGGTGAGGAGGCAAGAGAGGAGGAAGCAAGGAGAAAGGGAAAGGGCAGGTGCATTTTTCGTGCATCCTGTGGCCCCTCCAGCATCAACTCACACAGACACAGGCTGTGGATTGGCACTTACTGACACAGGCTGCACTCTGGCTCTTACAGACACAGTCTGCAGATTGGCACTTACAGACACAGCATGCAGATTAGCACTTACAGACAAAGGCTGCAATTTGGCTTTTACAGACACAGTCTGCAGATTGGCAGTTGCAGACACAGGATGCATATTGGCACTTACAGGCATAGGATGCACATTAATACTTACAGGCACAGGCTGCACATTGGCACTTACAGGAAAATGCTGCAGTTTGGCTCTTACAGGCACAGGCTGCAGATTGAATCTTACAGATACAGGATGCAGCTTGTCTCTTAAAGACAAGATGCAGATTGTCACTTACAGACACAGGGTGCAGATTGGCTCTTACAGACAAGATGCAGATTGGCACTTACAGACATAGGTTGCATATTGGCTCTTACAGACACAGGATGCACATTGGCTATTACAGACATATGAGGCACATTGGCACTTACAGACAGAGGATGCACATTGGCTCTTACAGACATATGATGCACTCGGGCTCCTACAGACATTGGATGCAGTCTGTAGGCACAGAGGGCTGAGGGGGGCTGTGGGAAAGTTGAGGGGGGCTGCAAAAGGGCCAAGCAGGGGCCAAAGGCAGGCCACTTCAGGGACAGAGCAGGGCATCAGTGCATTGCACCGTCTTCATTGGTGGTAGCTCCACCCCTGGTCAGAGAGGACCAGGAGTGGCAGCAGTGTAAGAGAGGTGGAGGGTGGGATGCCCAGTGCTAGGGACACAAGAAGCAGGGGCAGATGGAGGAAAAGGGACAGGCCTCAGAGACAGATCAGAGAGGTGAGACACCTCCTGCACAGTCAGGAAGACAAAAAGTGTGTCAAGCACCGTTATATTACTAGATATAAATATATATTTTTTTATGTATGCAGTGGACCCTCTGTATTCAACTACCTCCAAACTTTTCGATTTCGGTATTTGACGCTTCTGGATAAGCAAACAATAAAACCTTGGTACTTGTCATGCTTGCTGAAAGCAATTTACATTATTCCTCATGGGAGTTTGGTACTCATTGTTTTTGATACTCATCCTGCTGTCCAGAACGTATTAATGTTGAATACCAAGGGTCCACTGTGTATATATATTGCATCTGTTTCATTGAGCAGATGAAGACACAATGTAAGTGCTATGTGCATTTCTGGTTACTTTTATTATATGAAGTGATGAATGATGAGATTTATATTCATCTAATTATCATTATTGTGGTGTAATGACCACATGTATTTCTAGTAGATGCTATGCATCATCAATATTATACAGTATTAAATTTAAGCCATCATATGAACCATTTTTAGAAAGCCTCTTGTCCTCTTGGGTCTCTCTTTCGCCACACCAGTGATATTAATGCACGGTCTGCTATATTTATGTGTTCTGTGGATATAATAAACTTACAGTCATATTATATATGTAACATAAACAAACATTACATTTAGTTAATTATCTTATATGTGCATCCATATCTTATTTCAGTATACCCTGCCTGTGTTATGGTATAGTGGATGTGTAGAAGTCATAAGTTCAGAAATCATCTGCATGAAGCGATTAATAAAATAGGGATAACAGCATAACCATATTTATATATTAATAGTGGTTAATGGTAAAATATGCCTGGACACCTTTATGTATTCATCCATTTAATTACTGTAATCTTATGTTATGTTAATCAGAAAATAATGTTGTTATGGCCAAGGGATTATACTTTTCATGTTAAATATGATTTTAATATCATCATAATTTAACATCAAATTACATATTGGTGCACACAACTCCTGAAATGTATTTTATGTGTGACATCATGATGACATATTTAGCCTTAGTACAGTCCATAACAATGACACAAATGTGGGTTTTAAGATGTTGCCTGAATTAATTTGCCCAAAGTCTGTTCATGCATTATTTTATACATTGTTAGCAAACATTTCTCCATTATGCGTGAACAACAGTAATAATTATTTGTGCCGGTCATACTACTAAATCGTTACATTATAACACTGTTTTGGATAACTGTTATGCTTAATGGGGTTTTGAACAAATCACATGTAATTTTCATAATTAATTAACATAATAACACCAGATATAATGTACCATATGTATTATATGTATACATACTGGTACAAGCACAATGGCATGGGACTTAACAGGTGGATTGAGGTAAGTTTTTTGAAACACCTTCTGCCTCTCCACATCCATGTGCTTTTGCTGGCCTTCCTCAACATCTACATTCACATAGATGCAATCCCCTTTCTCATTATCTGGCCCTATATCCCATGTCCTTGTGCCTATAACACCCTGTCCCTAACACATTCCGGTGGATGGTATAGTAATTTGCCTGTTGTGGATCACCTCCAGCATGGATTCCCAGCCAATACTTAGCCACAATTAGTGTCAACCACTCCTCTCTTTAAGGCCCCAGGCTGACCATCATGACAGCTCTCACACCACAGTGTATAACAGTGGTATTGTGTACATGACATACATAACCATGGATGGGAAATACATGACTGCTCTCAGTACTCTGTTGTGCTCCATGCTCTTGATAACTATTATTTAGGGTGTGGCTTATGAGAAGGTTAAGTATTCATTTTATTGCAGTTACATGGTTATTTATGATTTTTTATTACAGTAATTTCTCTTTAACTGCTTTTAGCTGGTCTCAGCAAGGCTTTTTGGGGCCTTTTGGGGGTGGCATTCAGTACATATAAGTTTTTAGAAAAAATTCAGCTACTGCGAGGCCTTAAACAGCTTCAGTAACTTGATTAAGGACCGTAAGATTAGCTTGTAATTGGATTCCTAGCTCAAAGACAGGGCCCTCCTTCCTTTGCAAAATGTTAATTTGTATCTTTGTCTGAACCTAATTTATGTAAAGCGCTACGGAATATGTCGGCATGTTATAAATAAACTATAATAATAATCAGAATTGTAATGGGCTTTGAGTCAATATCATTGGAACTGCAGACCATAATTTGATAACACTTGTAGTATCAGCCTATTTTGCAGTGGATTCATGCAGCCCTGAAAATTATAGTGTTTGAGGTTGATGGGTTATGAACTTAGGGAGCAACTTGCACTGTAAGGGCCTGCATAAAAGTTTGGAATGGTGCCAATAGTACCTGCCATTGCCCTGTTTTGATGCATTTAGTTAGGAAACTGCATCATAAGGTATATTAATATCCATATCCTCTCCTCCCTTGGTATTCGAGACACTGCTCTCTCGTGGTTTTCATCACACCTACAAAATCAATCATTCAGTGACTCCTTCTCCGACACCTCTTCTTCTCCTCACCCCCTGTCTGTTGGCGTACCCCAAGGATCAGTCCTAGGCCCCCTCCTCTTCTCCAACTACACATCCTCACTTTGTACATTAATAAACTGTTTTAGGCTTCAGTATCATCTCTATGCAGATGACACTCAAATCTACCTCTCAGCAGCAGATCTATCCCCCTCTTTTCAAACACATGTCTCCAACTGCCTCTCTAGTATATCCTCTTGGATGTCCACCCACCATCTCAAACTCAATATGTCTAAGACTAATCTTCCCTCCCTCTACCACTGCATCAATTCCTCACATTGCTATCACTGTCAACATCGCCATCATCACTCCCACCTCCCAAGCCCGTTGCTTTGGGGTTCTTTTGGACCCCGCACTGTCTTTCATCCCTCACATACAATCACTAACTAAATCTTGTCTTCTCCATCTAAAAAACATCTCCAGAATTCGACACTATCTTACACAAGACACAACTAAAATCCTAATACACTCTCTCATCATCCCTCGACTTGACTACTGCAACTCGCTTCTTGCTGGCCTACCCACCACCGACTATACCCACCTCAATTTGTTATGAAGGCCTCTGCTAGACTCAGTTTCCATACACAATGTTCAGTCTCAGCATCACCTCTCTGTCAATTACTCCACTGGCTTCCTTAGCCTCCAGAATAATATATAAAATCATGACCCTGCACTCATCTCCAAATACTCCCCCACCCGCCCTCTCCGTTCTGCTAATGACCTTCTTCTTTATACAACTGTTGTCACCTCCTCTCACTCTTGCCTTCAGGACTTTTCTCGTGCTTCCCCTATTCTCTGGAACTCCTTGCCTTGCTCCACCAGATTATCATCCTGCCTCAAAACATTCAAAACCTCACTAAAAAAGCACCTTTTTAAAGAAGCGTATCACCTTCCACCCTAACACGCTCAGCACCTCTCTCTCCCTCCTTTACCATACACAATACCTTTGGGTTGTAAGTCTGCGAGTTTCAATCCTGCAATGTGCTTTGGGGAAAGCACCATAGACACCAGATTTCAAGCTCAAAGACAGGGCCCTCCTTGCTTTGCTATGTGTTAATTTGTACTTATCTTTGCCTGGAACTTAACTTAAGTACATCGCTACGGAATATGTTGGGCACGTTCCAAATAAATTATAATAATAATTAATATATACCTATGATATATCCATACATGTATCACTTAACTTTTGAAAGTGCAACATAGGTGCTACAACATAGGTGCTACAAGCCCATGGTCAGTGAAAGAAGGGAAAATACATAGATTGCATCTCTAGACATTTCTAGACTGAACAACTTGAAAAGAAGAGCACAAATGCAAAGTGCAGATTGTTTAATAAATCTTTCTACAAAATCAGATTTATGTAGAATAATGAATATGCACAACTGAAGTAGAGTATTACATTCTTAATGTAATTCACATAACATACATTTTTAATTGTAGCAGTGAACTAGAATGAAGATTTGGTATAATAAACTGAACCACACTTCCTTGGCAATAGTTAACTGTTTTATAAAATATGTAATAATCTAATCTTTAAACAACATGTGCATATTTATTTTCAATTAATTTGAAGACCATAAGAGAGAAAATAAAATTTGTGAGAAAATAAAATGATCAATAATAATATATTTTTTTAAAGCAAGCTGTTTAAATAGATGTTGCCAAATGCAGATGGTGTGTAGGTGTCTTTTTTAAAGAAAAAATGCGTGATGATTTGCATTACATTGCTTTGAGGCACAGACTCAATAATTTGTTACTGCTTTATTTTGAATTTACCCAGTGACCCAAGCTTTAGAGAATCATTTGATACATATGTATTAAAAAAACAAAAACCTAATAGCATAAAGCTATATAACACAAGTTAAAAAAAACATTCACTTGACAAAATAAGTGGAAGTATTCAAATACAGCACAGACAGACCAATAAAAATCTCTTAATAGTATCAGGTTAACATCCAAATGTTCATAGTATTCACTTGGGACAGGATTCATAAGTTTCTCCCACAAAGTAAATGCATCAAGCCCTGAATTGGACTGTCTGTTTATGCCCTATGAATACTCCCACGCCTTTTTGAACAGTGAAATGGGTTTAATTTTATAACTGCTTTGTTTTAATATTTTAAATTAATGTTTGTATAGTGGCACTTTTTTTTTATTTCATCCACACATTTTAGTGCATTACTTGAATTTTTTTTTTAACTACAGTATATTTTGTTTCTAATAGAACACAATTCTACTGAATCACTAATTAATTAAAAGTTTTGGAAAAAAAAAACAGTGATTTGGTTTCAGAAAAAAAATATTTACATAACCACGGGTAATATCATATGTGCTTGGGTAAAAAAAAACATGATGTGCTTTAATTAAGCCATTGTTTTGATTCCTCAAGGTTAATAGAAAAAGCAAACACACCAGGTTTCAATTAAGCATATGATCATAATTCCTCCCATGAGAACGAACATCAGATATCTAACTGGTGATTTCTAAGTAAGACATGCAAATATTATGATAGTATAGAAATAAGCACAAAATATCAAGCCTAACGTTTCCAGTTTCAGTAGTAGCATCTAAAGAGCACAAAGCTGACAAATTTCACCAGTAACTAACCTAATAATAAAACAAGGTTGCAAGAAGTGATGTCATTTCAGTTTTTCATTTCACAAGGAAAGTAAAATAGCTCAGAAAAGAAAAGTTAAAGAAAAACATATGTTTAAACTTTAAAATCATAAAATCTTAAAACTATCATTCCATAATATAATAAATACTAGCAACTTGCCCGTCAAATGACGGGACAATAAAATGTGAAGCCATGCCAATGCTGTTTGCCACAAAATATAAAGCTTTTGCTACTCTGAGGACCTTCTGCGCTCATTGCGAGCCTCTCCTCTCGTGTACTTTTGCTCCTCTGAGCACTTTTGGCGCTCTTTGCGAGTGTCTCTCCTTATATACTTTTGTTCCTCTGAGCACCTTCGGCGCTCATTGCAAGCCTCTCCTCTCTTGTCCTTCAAATGTTTTGCTTTGCAACGATCATGTTCAGCGCTCATCGCAAAGACAGATATATAAGTACAGTGTTAAATATACAATTTTTTTAGTGCAGTGTAAATTAGAAAATGTTTTCAGGTCTCCGAGCATAATAGAGTGATTAAAATATGTAACTGCTTTGAGAGTGCTATCGCTGGCAGCCAATAAGCAGTAATCCAGATATATATAACTGCAGTGAAAAAAGTAAAACATTTTTAGTGCAGTGTAAAGTATATATTTTTATTCTCCATTATTATTTAATACTTATTAAATGAATGTATTAGGAAGTGTGAAGAATGAATGTATTCATAAAGTAACTGCAGTGTAAAATATGCCCTGAGGAGAAAGTGTCAGCAATGTGCCAATTGTGCAGTATAAATAGGCTGCGTGCACAAGGCCAAACCGTTGGTTTAGTCGTGTAAAGCGCCATTTTGTATTCGTAATGTTATTAGTTGCAAGTTAGAGTTGTAAAATGGCGACAATTGTCTATGTGTTACACGGCTCGCAAGCATTTTCCGTCCTTTCTAATAGTGGATTTTGTACCTTGTACGTTGCTATGTAAGTGGTACGCGTCTGGCAGTGTTTTGCATGGTTTGGGTCGTGTAGCCTCATTTTCATTTTTTTCTGCCGCTATTTTTTTTCTCGCTTAGGCGATTTTCGAATGCCGAAACTCGGAAATTCGGTTTAAATTTGTGTGGAACCTCACTCCCAGACGTCCTGGCTGTACCCCCGTGCTGTGTCTGAGATTTTTTTATTTTTTTATTTATTGTGTTTTGTTTTTTGATTTGCGCGGTTCGGCCGTTAACTTCATATTTTTCCGACCTCGTATTTTCTTTTTCTAAGTTCCGTGCCTCGCAATTTTTTTTTCTATGTCCCTCGTTCCTCAACTGCTTGCAGCCTCAGGCAACCCGCCTTTCCTGACTGCCTGGAGGCGTTTTTCAAAGCTTTGGCGCTCATTTGTGCCTACGTCCCGCGTGTTTCAATGCTTTAACTTCTCGCCTTGCATTGTGAGGCTCGCATTAGATGAGCGCCTTTGATGCTCATCGCTTAAGTGCTCCGAGTTTCAATGCCTCAACTGCTCTCCACGCTATGCAAGGCTCGCAGCCATTGAGCGCCTTCGGCGCTCATCAGCTAAGTGCTCTGAGCTCGGAAGACTTCTGTGCTTCAACGGCTCACTACACAAGGCTCGCAAGCGGGATGATGATTTCTAGTTTGACAACTATTATATGTGATCCTCATTCATAGCGAGTGTTATTGTATGGCATTAATAATAAAATTACACATTAGATGTGTAAAACCAATTGAGTATAATGGTGATCCAGAACAGTGTTATAATGTTACGATTGTGCAGTAGTACCTTCAAAAAACAGTATTACTGTTGTTCACTCATAATGTAGAAACATAGTTTCGGAATATTAATACAGGCCACATCTGGAAAACCATGCCCGTGTCACTGTCATGTCCTATACTGTTCACATGACAATCTTTTTGAAAGTAAATAGGGCTAAATATGTCATCATGATGTCCCACTTAATACATATTTTAGGTATTGGGTGCACCAATATGTGAACTGCTGTTAAATTATGATGATATTAACCTTAGATTTAGCAAGGAAAGTGTAAACACTTGGCCATAAGATCATTTTTAAATTAACATGAAATGAGAAAATGGAATATAGGATTACAGTAATCAAATGCATGAAGACATAGGTCTCAAGGCATGTATTGCCATCAGCCATTATTGATATTTACATATTATTCATATGTTATTAATCTCTAGATGCAGAAGATTTCTGAAAATGTCAATTATACACATCCACCATACCTTTACATAGGACGGTTATACAGAAAGAAGATTGTCACAATCTCCTACTTCAATTGGACTTGGTAAGAACCTGGTTCAAACCTATCCAGCAGAGTTGTGCGGTCCTTGTACACCTCTGATAGCAGAAGATGGACCAAACACAGGAACCACACCCAGGAGCTTGCTTCCACAGACCAGGATTAATTCACATACTGACACTTACACATTGTTTATGTAAGTACAGACACAACTGTCATAATTTTATTAATTGTCAGATTTTATAAAATGTTCTGGCACACAGGCTGGCCAATCACAGCAAGCCCCATTCCTAAATAATAGGCTGCCCCCCCCCCCCCCTTACTGGGAAACCCTGTACATCTGATGAGCTCAGGGCTTTAATCTAATCCTGGTGATTATATTTAGGTGGGGCTGAGTGAGTTATCACCAGACAACTATACTGTAACATAATAGGCTGCCCCTGCCTACTGGGAAACCTGCATATCTAATGAGCTCAGGCTCCTAATCTCATCCTGGTGATTGTATTAACGATAACCCTTTGCTGTAATCTTGAAGTGTGTGTACAAGGATTATCTATGAGACTACAGTCTTGGGTATTTGGCCAATGCCATAGGCTGCACAATAGCTAATATTTTTTTTTTTACAATTCCTATAACATGAAACATAATAAATAAACCAACATACATACAGTATAACAGTGTAATCATATTTTAACCATAAGCACTAAGAAATACATAACCATAACAATAAAAACAGGGTAAACAGTCCAGTCAGGCCTGGGCATGACAAAGATCTATGTTAAAATAGGATCATTAAATGTAATGTATCTTGATGTCCCAAATCTAACTATTATAAACACATGGGCACACTGATTACGGTATAATAATAAAAAAGAGTTTATTATATGCACAGAGCACTTACACTGTGTCTTCATTTGCTCAATTAAACAGATGCACTCCTGGATTATGTAATCTAATTCAGTTACATATATAGAGAGTGTACAACAACAAATTAGAGGTGCTCAATCTCAGAACGAACAATTGCTAAGTAGATTTGTTCTATGGGTCTGGTTACCACTCTTAGCTGTAGTATATCAGTCTGATCTCACTCAGCAGAGTGATCCAGCTCCGAAATACCAGGCAATTCTCGCTAAACAGGAGAAACAGTAAACCCCAGACGTATGTTCCGGACTCTCTTGGGCCTCGTGAGTAAAGTGCATCTGTACTCCCTAATGCACAGTGAGTAAGGAGTCGATGTCTGGAGCCCCCTATCACCCTTAGGGTGAGTAAACCCCCTAAGGGTAATTTCCATACACAACAACAAATTAGAGGTGCTCAATCTGAGAACGAACAATACCTAAGTAGGTTTGTTTTATAGGTCTGGTTATCTACTCAGAGATCAACCTCTTTTAGCTTACTTGTGCCCTTCCCAAGGAGAAATATCCTGTAGTATCTCAGTCTGGTCTCACTCAGAAGAGTGATCCAGCGTCAAAATACCAGGCAAATCTCCCTGAAAACAAGAAACAGCAAACCCTAGGTGTGTGTTTCGGCCTCTCTTCGGCCACATCAGTGAGGTGCAGCAAGCTCCCCCAATGATGGCATAAAATCAATATCCTCCACCTAATAACCCGGGCCCTTGTATAATCCTTGGTGCTCCTCCTCCTCCTGCAGACACATACTCTGCTGAACTTGCTGTGCGTTGTGTCATACTAAGCAATCTGTAACCATCTCTCAGCAATAGCTAGTAACATGCTGCTGAGACATGATCCCTGATAGGCTAGTACACTACACTGCACATCTAGCCCTACAGAATCTGTATCTGCATATGCTACAGTGGGCACACCCATACATTAACTCTATTTTGAATGTTTACTCACTTTAAATATATGTTGTAATTGATAGTCATATAAAGTCTTATATCTAAGTATTTTGCACACTTTTGGTGCTGTACATCAATAAAAAGTAATATATTAGCTTACTGGAAGCTTACATATCACTTTCATTTGTTGGGCATCATTAACATTTTATGTGTATTATCAATGTGTGGGTATGAGCTTGATCGACCACAGAGGAGCATTAGCTGACAGATGTGCATGGCATGCTGAGATTTATAAGATCAGGGAGAGTCGGACATAACCAAGCTACAAAACAACAACAACAACAAAGCTAAAAGATGTTGTGGTTAGTAGCCATCCTACAAAATGTATAGCATGAGTTTGGTACCAGCGTCACATGGATGCTATCCATTTAAGTTTGAAACAGTGACTGTCTTTGGGTTGGCTTCCTAATTTGTGTATGCTTCAAAGCTATGTTATACAACAGGCATATGCTAAAAGGAGTCATGTGTAAAGTGGCGTTGGATTAAAGATTAAAAATGCATTGTGGACTCATTTACCTGTCCCCACCCAAATTTTCAGAGTGCAGTTCAATAATTATTTCTCAGACTTCTGAGAAGGAAATAAATGTTATTACTTATTTTTAGACATCCAAATGTGAACGCAAATGTACTATTCATTTATATGTAGATAACACTATACCTACAATCTACATATATCATATCCTCTTGAATGTCTGTCATTTCAAGTTTAACATCTTGAAAACTAAACTACTACTATTCCCTTCTTCTACAACTTCACACCTTGTATCTCCATCACAGTTGACAATGCATTTTTTGCACTCTTACACTTCTGCTGAGTTGAGGTTATATTGAATTCTGCCCTCTCATTCACTCCTCACATACAATTATAAACCAAGTAATGTCCTATTCACCAAACAATATCTAGAATAGTTTGTTTTCATACAAAAGGCACTCTAAAGACTTCCAATAGCCTCTAGAATAACATTTAAATCCTGACTTCCATACAAAGCCCTTAAAGAACACTTTGTGAGTGTGTTTATTTTATTTATAAGTGGACGAGGAAGTGGGTTTGCTAAATTGCATAATCTTTTTTTGTATTTTATACCTCATTATAGATTACTGCCAATCGGTGTAATTTTGGTCAAACTCTGTGATACTTTATGCTTGTCAGGCTCCCTTCCACAGCCCTTTCTGCAGGGTCACCAACTCTCCCTTTTTAGGTTCATCATCATCACCTTCACAGCATCTTCCAGGGCTGTTTCTCTTCCCAGTTTTCATCCATATTTACTTCATAGTCCTGCAAACTGTCCTGAAACCATGGTTTGGGAGGACAGCTAACCTGTGCTGCAATAGGCTGGCTTATAATTCTCACAAAACTGTATCAGCGTCATATGCCCAACCGTCTGTTTTGGTACATTATCCTTCACAGGCTTCAGAAGCAAGACCTCTCTGAGGGCTGATCTAGCTTTCCTGCACCGCATCTGTCTCACTATTTACAGCAGGCATCCTTGATACCACTGTGCTTCCAGTCCTGCAAGGTATGCAGCTATTTATCTTTAGCCATACTTTCTTCCTCCTTCTGTCTCTCATGTTCAAGCTCCTGCTCTATGCTTCAAATGTGAGCTTTCAGAAGATATCACTCCATTCAACACATAATTTTGTGTACACAGGTCCGTCTCTTCTAGACCAGAATCCTCTGATCAAACAGTAACTCCAGATCACGGAAATCTGCCACCCTTTGTACTTGTGCAATATGTAACAACAGCTCCTTCTCTATCATAACTACCACCCTTTGGTTCCGGAAATCTTTTAGCTCTTGTAGGACCGGTGATTTCTGCTTCTCTCAAAGAGAAATGATTAGGGAAGACATCTCGCTCCTTCTGTTTTCCATTGCGCTGCAGTTCCTACAAAACTTGCTCTTTCAGCATATACAAGGGATGACTCCCCTTCTGCTCTTGGATAGACATCTGTGTCTTCTTCCCGTAAGGCATTTCATAAGGCATTTTGATTCACCCAAACACAAGCTTCCACCTCTATCCAGGATTGTAAACATCTTGATACCCCTCATATTAGTAGAAATTTGCCTGTCTTCCATTTCAGATTTTTTCCAGTACATCTTTGTTTTTTACTGTGCTTGTTTCCTCTCTTGTTTGTCCTTGTCCAGAGCACTCTGCTTCATATGTCTTCTCAATGATGTTTTTTTCTCATCCATCAGCACAATCACCAGATTCTCATCTTCCTCACCATTAACTTTAGGAAGAATTCCAGTTTCCTTTGAAGCAACACTGGCTGCAATCATTTGTTTGATCTCCCCTTTCTCTGGGTCTGAGATCTTTGTCAGGCATTTCCTTTCAATATTATCATCCTCCAGTATTCACCAGGGACAGGTGGCTGAGTCTGTCTGGATTTCTTATGGAGGCCTCTTCATTTGTGCATCAGTCTGGGTTCAAATTGTCCCCAGTGTCTTGATCAATATGACAACATCTTGCCCTTTACTCTTTGCCCTTTGCTCACTACATCAGACACTTCTATATCATCATTTTGCTCTGGAGGCAGGGACAAAGGCTCTTTAGCTTCTTCAGCCATCTATTTAGTTGCTCTAGTCATGTCTTTAGCTGCCCTAGTCATCACTTTAGCTGCTTCAGCCAGCTGATTCTCAGTGTTGAGCTTGTTGGCTTCCTGAGCTTTCTCTGCTATCAAACATGTCTCTTACTTCTGATTATCTTCTGCATCGGATTCCTTTTTCAGGGAAGCTGTTTTGTAAACTTGGGTAGAGAAGCATGCGCCTTGGTTAAAGATAAGCATTCCACTTCTCAGGATTCCATACACCATCACAGTTATATTTATTCAGAAGACAGAGTTTCTCTGTCTTGAATACAAAGCTCAATTATGCCCAATAGCATAATGTGTTGCCTTTTCTTCATCCAAAGCAACTAAGGCTTTCTGAGCTTCACTGCATACATAAAAACTGTGGTCCAATGCTTTTGAGTCCAAACTTTGCTAGCGGAAATTCTTAAAAAATTCAGGAGGTATGACTCTACATCATCCTAACTTGTCATTTTCTGTAGAAAGAGACTACGTTTCATGCTTCCACATGTCTCTGAAGTCACAGTAGTATTTGTATACCTCACTGTGTTTTTGTCTTTTTCCAAGTATACTTATTTCTGTGGATATCTTTTGCAAACAGCATATACTTCCATGAGTCTGTATTCTCCTTCATGCAAACTTTTCTCACAGTTTCTTGCACCACCTTTCCAAGGCTGATGACCCAATTAGCCTCTCACTGTCAGCCTGAAGTGCTTAAAATGGCCTGCCTCACTGCTCCCTGCAGTCCATAAGAAGGCAACATTGTGTTTTAAAGTTAATACACAGCTGAGATAATAAAATTAACTCTTTCACACCTCTGGAGAAAAGCGACCTTTGTAATATGCGTCCTATGAAAATCCATTGGTCTCACTCTGTCACAATATATATATATATATATATATATATATATATATATATATATATATATATATATAATTATAGGAAGTGCCAGGTACACTTACACATAGAAATGTCATCACATCACTGCAAAAGTCATAGGTTTATGTAAGAGCAAGGCATTAAGCATTATTATTATTATTACTCTTTATTTATAAAACATCAGTATTTTCCATAGCACTTTTTAAAAAAAGTATATTAAAGTACGGGTAGAATTAGCAGATTACAAAAGGTTTAGACATATTCTAATGTAAGTAAGAGAAAAACAAGCACAGGTACAGTGCAGTACAATACAAACACAATACAAATGGGTTAGCAAACAGTTTGATGCAAAAAAAATTGAGGTCCCTACTCTGAAGAGCTTACCGTATAGACCACTGAAACATTGAAAGGAAGTACAAAGAAAAACTTAAGAGAGTAAGTAAAACAGGTGTTCAGCAAACTGTATACTTTCCAAAATTATAATTATTTTGTTCTGTTTAATTTTTGGTAAGTTTATACAGTCCAAGTATTGCACAAAATGAGCAGAAAGAAAATATGCAGTCCTATACCACAAATAGTTTTGACTAATATAATAGGTTCAAATTACAGTTATGAGTTAGTTACATCAGGTATTTTTTTTCTGCTCTCAAATGTCCCTAAATAATTGCAGTAGAATAATGAAAGAATATAACAAATGCTTACAGTAATAAAGTACTCATCTTAGGGATTTATCAAACAATTCTGCCTTTATTATATTCAGCAGGATATTTTTTCTTATGTATTTGCTAAGAGAAAGTAAAAATGTATTTATCCACAGATTACTTCCTGATATCAAAACTAAAGAAAAGAAAATAAAGTTTTAGTATTTGCTTATTTGGTTTAAAAAACAATTGCCTTTGTTTTTCTGGCACATCTAAAATAAGAGTAAATTATCCTTCAGTGAATTAGGAGAAGAAATGTCTATATACTGTAAATCATTGATGTACAAAATAATTGGTAATCACAGTAAATACTACATTTCAAAATACTATAGACACCCTAATAATAGAGTTACTTGAAAGCCACTCTTTTATTTGTATACAATGTTTTGTGAGGACATCTCTTACATTTTTTAACATAAGATTTTTCTTGAGTTTAAATTGTAGATTTACGTGAAATAAAGAGACTTAATTTTTATACTTTATTATTCCACATATCACTGCCTGATCAATATTGCCATTGGGTTCTAAATTAATAACAAAAAGGCATGTCTCTTGTCCACTATTGGCAAATATAACCAAACAGAATCAAAACTGGGCACAAGGATTTCCTGAAATTGCTGAACTTAAAACCATATAAGTACATCTTTTCAAAAGTATCCCACTGTAAATATGTGCTAAAACAGCAATTTCATTTATTAGATCCAACATCAAAATTCATCATCTGCAGCTGTGTTTGTAAAATAGTAGCAACGTTAATAAATACAGTTAGTATCTAATTTATTCTACACTGCAGAAATAAAAAGTCATACTTCTATCACCCGGTAGTCACCAAAAACTGTACTCCCTCTGATTTCTTGATTTCCTTATCAGGCCACCATCTGGTTTCATTCGCACTCTCACTAAAACACTTTTCCTCTCCTACTACTAAAACATTTTGTAGGAAAAATGTATCATGTTATGTTATAGTACCATACAATTTATTCTCTCTCCTCCTACCACCTACAACTTGGATGATTTGCTTCAGAAATAGTATAACACTTGCCTACTCACTAGATAAACATGTCCCTTGCTTTAACTAATCTCTTTATCATGCTAAACATACTCTTAATAATGCATAATAAAAATCTAGCAATGATGTATTTTTCTATTTTGACTCAGACTTGCTAGCCTTACTTGCTCTCCTAATTTACTCAGAACTTTGTAATCACTTTTTTCAGCCTAAGGTGAAATACATTTGCAAAATAATTCCTGTTGTTTCAGCTCCCCCTTCCCCATCTCCTTCTGTGCAACCCCTGCTACTACTTGATTCTCTGTTACAGAGGTGATGGTGTCTGATCTGCTCCATTCTTCTCCACCTAACACAACCCTATTCTCTCCCACATATTTAAACTTCTGTCATATTTTTGCTACCCACATTGACCCATATTTTCAACATGCCAACAGCCCCAGTTCCCTCCTTCTTCAAACAAGGCATGGTTACACCAGCTATCCTCAAAAACTGCTTCCCTCAATCCAATCTGTCTCAATAACTATATCCTTGTATGCCTGCTTCCTTTTGCTTCCAGACTTCAAGAATGATTGGTCTCACATTTTACTACATTTTCCCAACCCTCTCTCTCTCTCTATTGATACTGTATAGTCCTGCTTACACCTTTCTTACCCTACCAAGCAACTAGGAAACTTATTTTCCAGATGGTTAACACCAATAAACTCTGTTTATATAAAAAAAAAAAAGCTTAATTCTAGGAAATGTTATTCCATGCTCATATTTTTCTCTTTTTGAAAATATTAAGATTTTAGAAGTGCTGAATTTCGTGAAAAACGTTTTTTTCTTCATATAAACACACTTTTCTTACTCCACAGAAATAGCTCTGACAAAGATAACTGATGACTTGCATAGGGCCAAAGAACAAGGTCTATACTTCATTCTTATACTGCTTGAGCTATCTGCTGTCTTTCTGATTATACTCTCCCTCTACACAATCTTCACAAAATTGGTATCTGGGAAAAGTACTGGCTTGGCTCACATTCTACCTCGCTATCCAGACTTTTAATGTCTGTTTTTCCAACATCTTCCTCCCATCAGTTTTCCTGTTGGTGTGCTTCAGACGTCTCTTCTTTTCTCTCTACATCCTGTCCCTTGGTGAACTAATCACATTGTGTATTCCTCTTATTTTCTCCCCAAAATGTGCCAAAGTTTCCCCTTTGCTATCAATGGTCAGCAGCACAATCATCCCTCCAGGTAATGGAGCTTGCTGCTTAGGTTTCATACCTAATTTGTCCTCAATATTCTACTCTCACATCCAATCCATTGCAAAAACATATTGCTTTTTCCTTTTAAAATATAGCAAAGATATCCCCAAGTCTTAGCCCCCTCTACTGCCAGTAGAATTGCCACGGTTCTTATTCTATCATATCTAGATTACTGTAACTTTTTATTTTTTGGCTATCCTGCATCTCATCTTTCTTCTCTGCAATCACTACTTAATGTGAATACATGTGTGTATCTCCCTCCTAAATTGTTCATCTTTCTTATCTCATGCTAAACTCACATAACTGGTGTCCAGTCAAATGTAGAATATACTATCCTTCTCTACTCAATGTTATTCACTCCTTAGCTCCTCCTTTTATCTCTCCTGTTGTCTCTCACTATATCCCAGCAAGTCCCACTCACTCTGAAAAACAATGTGTTCTCACTATTCATTGTACAGGCCACAGGAGTGAATCTCAAACAGCAACATTATATATAAACAACAGCTATATTATATATAAAAAACAGCAACATTAAATATAAACAACAGCTATATTATATATAAACAACAGCTATCACATATATAATTGTGAGCATGCGGGTTGTTGCTAACGCTGCGGCCCTCGCGAAGCGAGGGCCGCAGTTGCTGGCAACGCTCCCCAGTGGCCCACATCACCTGAGGCGCCTGCACGGCACCCCCTGCCCCACTGATGCTCCCCAGCGGCCCACATCACCCCAGGCTGCAGGGAAGCTCAGACACCCAGCCAGCACTGACAGGACCCTGCCACTGATGCTCCCCAGCAGCCCACATCACCCCAGGCACCTGCACGGGAAGCTCAGACACCCAGCCAGCACTTCCAGGTATCAGTGCTGCAGGATGCAGCTCCAGGGAGGCAGGACAGTTGGGGGTACAAGGAGGAGCCTCCGATCCCGGCCTGTGCTGTCTGGCCTGCAGCTGGGTTCTTCCCCAGCTACTTCCTTGCGCTGGGCTCCGAGGACAGGCCGCAGGGGGCGGGGATCTGATAAATGAGCCACAGGCCTAAGGCTGCAGAGGGGGGAGAGGATCACGAGAGAGAGCCTTTTCTGGAGAGGGAGCCGCGGGGCTCCGATCTGGGCCTGTGCTGGTTGGCCTGTGGCTGGCTTCTTCCCCAGGGCTCCCTCCTCGGCAGCTCCACGCAGCTGCTTCACATCTCTGCCTCAACAAGCAGACAGGACAGACATGAGGATTGAGCCCACCGCTGCTCCCCACACAGACAGCCATCTGCAGAGATCCAGTGGGAGAAGAACCCAGGAGGTAATGAAGTGGGGGTCACAAGCAGGGAGAAGGGAGACAGGATGGGGGAAGGGAGCCAGGAGAGGTAGGTGAGACACAGGGAAGGGAGATGGGGCAAAGAGACACAGAGGAGGGAGGGGGGTACAGGGGAGGGAGTGGGGAAAGAGACACAGGGGAGGTAGAGGGGGAAGAGACACAGGGGAGGGCGATGGGGAGAATGGGAGACAGGGGAGGGAGAGTGGAGGCAAAGAGAGACAGGGGAGGGATAGTAGGGGCAAAGAGAGACAGGGGAGGGATAGATTGGGCAAAGAGAGACAAGGGATGGATATAGGGGGCAAAGAGAGACAGGGGAGGGATAGATTGGGCAAAGAGAGACAGGGGAGGGAGAGAGGGGACAAAGAGAGACAGGGGAGGGATAGATTGGGCAAAGAGAGACAGGGGAGGGAGAGAGGGGACAAAGAGAGACAGGGGAGGGAGAGAGGGGACAAAGAGAGACAGGGGAGGGAGAGAGGGGGCAAAGAGAGACAGGGGAGGGAAAGAGGGGGCAAAGAGAGACAGGGGAGGGAGAGAGGGGGCAAAGAGAGACAGGAGAGGAAGAGAGGGGGCAAAGAGAGACAGGGGAGGGAGAGAGGGGGTAAAGAGAGACAGGGGAGGGAGAGAGGGGGCAAAGAGAGACAGGGGAGGGAGAGAGGGGACAAAGAGAGACAGGGGAGGGAGAGAGGGGACAAAGAGAGACAGGAGAGGGAGAGAGGGGGCAAAGAGAGACAGGGGAGGGATAGAGTGGGCAAAGAGAGACAGGGGAGGGAAAGAGGGGGCAAAGAGAGACGGGGAGGGAGAGAGGGGGCAAAGAGAGACAGGAGAGGGAGAGAGGGGGCAAAGAGAGACAGGGGAGGGAGAGAGGGGGCAAAGAGAGACAGGGGAGGGAGAGAGGGGGCAAAGAGAGACAGGGGAGGGATAGATTGGGCAAAGAGAGACAAGGGATGGATATAGGGGGCAAAGAGAGACAGGGGAGGGATAGATTGGGCAAAGAGAGACAGGGGAGGGAGAGAGGGGACAAAGAGAGACAGGGGAGGGATAGATTGGGCAAAGAGAGACAGGGGAGGGAGAGAGGGGGCAAAGAGAGACAGGGGAGGGAGAGAGGGGACAAAGAGAGACAGGGGAGGGAGAGAGGGGGCAAAGAGAGACAGGGGAGGGAGAGAGGGGACAAAGAGAGACAGGGGAGGGAGAGAGGGGGCAAAGAGAGACAAGGGAGGGAGAGAGGGGGCAAAGAGAGACAGGGGAGGGAGAGAGGGGGCAAAGAGAGACAGGGGAGGGAGAGAGGGGGCAAAGAGAGACAGGGGAGGGAGAGAGGGGGCAAAGAGAGACAGGGGAGGGAAAGAGGGGGCAAAGAGAGACAGGGGAGGGAGAGAGGGGGCAAAGAGAGACAGGAGAGGGAGAGAGGGGGCAAAGAGAGACAGGGGAGGGAGAGAGGGGGCAAAGAGAGACAGGGGAGGGAGAGAGGGGGCAAAGAGAGACAGGGGAGGGATAGATTGGGCAAAGAGAGACAAGGGATGGATATAGGGGGCAAAGAGAGACAGGGGAGGGATAGATTGGGCAAAGAGAGACAGGGGAGGGAGAGAGGGGACAAAGAGAGACAGGGGAGGGATAGATTGGGCAAAGAGAGACAGGGGAGGGAGAGAGGGGACAAAGAGAGACAGGGGAGGGAGAGAGGGGGCAAAGAGAGACAGGGGAGGGAGAGAGGGGGCAAAGAGAGACAGGGGAGGGAGAGAGGGGACAAAGAGAGACAGGGGAGGGAGAGAGGGGGCAAAGAGAGACAGGGGAGGGAGAGAGGGGGCAAAGAGAGACAAGGGAGGGAGAGAGGGGGCAAAGAGAGACAAGGGAGGGAGAGAGGGGGCAAAGAGAGACAGGGGAGGGAGATAGGGGGCAAAGAGAGACAGGGGAGGGAGAGAGGGGGCAAAGAGAGACAAGGGAGGGAGAGAGGGGGCAAAGAGAGACAAGGGAGGGAGAGAGAGGGCAAAGAGAAACAGGAGGGGGGAGGGAAAGAGACATGGGAGGGAGAAATGTTTTGGAAAAAACTTGATCTTGCCGTCATTTTTTGACGGGCAAGTCGCTAGTATTATATATAAAAAACAGCAACATTATATATAAACAACAGCTATATTATATATAAAAAACAGCAACATTATATATAAAAAACAGCAACATTATATATAAATGAAAAGCTCTAGTTTATTCATACTGTATATTTCAACAGAATGCTGAGAAAGCAATAGTTGTATACAGACCATTATTTTTAAAAGTACATCTGTGGTCCTTGCGAATTGTATTAAACAGTCTCTCATCTTATTTTAGGAAGCTGAAAATATTTCAGCCCTGTTCAGGATAGTTTGGAGCTTGAAAAAAAACAATGGCAGAGTGGTGTCAAGGCAGGCAGGACAGATGTCCTGTAAGTCAAGGTAATGGGACTCCATTAGCAGGTGACAGGACAGAAAGGAGCTTTGCATTTAAGACAAATTTGAAACTCACAGGGAGGAAAAGGGCAGACAGAAGCAAAGTTCAAGCCAAGCTGAAATACAGGAATGAAACACAGACTGTCCTTAGTAAGCATTTCGAAGGAGTGACAGAAGCATCAAGAGAAATTAGTGGTGCAGGTTAGCAAAGATTCCTAGAATCCTAGACCTGAATATGCCTCACTGATTCTAATGGAGCCAGACTATAGTTCTCCAGTACCTCCCTCATAAGTTGGCCCAAGAACTAGCAAACATCCAAATCATCTCTGCAGGCTTCTTGTTGGGCTCAGTCATTTTGCCAGGACTGTCAGGACAGATGTCATATGAGTCCAGATAGTGTCAGTCCATTAGCAAGAGATGAACAGTGTAGACCCAAATGGGATATACAAAAGCTCAGTGACCAGGGCAAGCTGGAACAGGACAGACAGGAGCTCAAAATCCAAGACAATCTGGAACAATTAGCTGAAAAAGCTCGGGCAAGACCTCAGAGTCAAAGCAAGCTGGACTTGAACAGGCAGGAGCTCAGAGTCTAGGACAAGTTGGACCTGGATAGCCAAAAACAGGAAACAGGAATGTTAGGTCACAAAACCAGAACTGAGAATGGACAAAAAAGTAAAAAAAATAGTTGTATCAAATAACATTATATGAAGAAAATAAATTCAATGGATTCAGAAAAAAAATTGCATTTTATAATTTTTATATTTTACACTACAGTATATCCAGAGGTATATACATATTTTATAAGCAATAGCATAATGTGGAAGAAAAATAAGTAGCTTTAATTGAGTCATTGATAAGATCCTCAAGATTAATAGAAAAAGCAAGCACATCAGGTTTCAGTTCAGTTAATTTAACCATATGATCTTATTTCTTTCCATGAGAGCTAATATCCGATATCTAACCAGCAAGATAAAGGTAAGTTATTAAAAAACTATAATTATATAGAACAAAAGGTAAATTCAGAAGGCTGTAATGCAAATTTCATGAATGTCATATATTTGGCAAGGTAGTGCTAATAATATGTAGAATGCTATTTTAAATGATTAAACATAAAGGAGAAAAAAACATAGTAAACACTTATTTTTAACAAAAACCCAAATACTTGGTTGTAGTAGTAATAAAATATGGTGTGTCTTCCACATTAAGCTAACTATGGAATGAATAATTGGTAACAGAACCTGGAAACTGTAATTAGTAGTCACATTGTTTTTATGTTTTAATGGTGGGACAATCAAGTTTTACATTTATAATAAGGGAAGTTCCTTGCTACTGCTTTTATGTGGTAAGTGCAAATAATATATTTCCAGTTTTGAGGAATTACGTAAAGAATTCTAAATTGTCTGTGAACGTTGATGATCATGTCCTACAACCCTAGGATTGGAAAGGTTTTGGCATCTAATTGCCATGATAAAAATTTTCAAAACAGATTCACTTGTGGCTCTTCATTCATTCTCAAATTTAGCATCATGAATTTAGATCATTATTCAATGTGAATGCAAACTGATGTTTTTTTGCTTCTTTGATAAATAAAAAAACAAAATAAGCAAGACCCATAAAACATGTTTGTTTGCTATTTTATAAAGGTGCACTTAAGTTATGCACAATGTCTTTCATATCAGCTCACTTGGTTTTCATGTTTGATGTTCATTGTTTTGTTAATTATAAAAGGTTACAGACTACTCCTCTATATGCCGATAGTGTCTATTTATGCTATTTATTTAAACTTTTTATACATTTTGTTTCAGGCTATCTATTTCTGTCTAATTCCAAATATAGAGCTTCATTCAATTGCAAGCCTGCAGATTGCTCCTACAGGTCGTATGTCTGTGGGCTTGAAATTTCCTACAATTACAGAGCGATTCAATTGAACAAGTCCGGAAGTTACTGGCCAAAAGCCTAAACCGTAAACCATGAAATTGTATGTAGTATTTCAGAGCGTGATCGTGATCAATTAAGCAAAGCCGTAACTACCAATTTAGAAACAGCCAGAAGAAAATGAGATTGTCATCATTAAGTCTGTAAAACATGGAGGTTACATGTCAATCAATTAGCGTTTAGGGATCCCATATGCAATCAGACTCGCAATGCTGCAATGTACAAAATAATACAAATGAATGGTGATATTGTTCTAGTCCATGTGGATGGCCTGATATGTATTAAATCATTTATTCCCGAGCTTGATATAACACCAAAATGACACATAAAAAAATTATTTTGATTGCAGATTTACAAGCTTGAGACTGTTGTGCAATTAATTCTAATGTCTTTCATCGCTTTCCCTGTCTTTTAAAGTGCAGTATTGATTTTTTTATTAGCATTTACAGTGCTACAAACAGGTGTTAAACCCCCTTGCTAGCCCTATCTGGTACCATTAGGATTTTCTTCTATATTTAAAATTTACGGATGTGAAAATATTAGCGGGCTTGAGGAATTATAGCAATTAAATAGCAATTTGTGATTGTAACTCTTGCGGTTTTGACAGATCAAAGGCTTAGATTGGTTATTTAATAGCAACGTAACTTGGGAGAATTTGAAGCACATAGGCTTTAAGAGCTACATGTTGGACTTATGAGGCTGGAATCTAATATGGGTAAATATGGCTAAATCTTGTTTTGATTTATGGTAGATATTGTTACATCTACTAAATGCAAGAATGTCTTATGCTTTTAGGAATGCTTTTAGGAATGTAGAAAAAAAGAACACCTTTAATTTTGTTATGCTTTACTATTTGCTATCTAGTGGAAACACAGTTTCCATTAGATGAATACACTCTTTAAAATTTAAATCTTATTTCATTATTTAAACAATATTTATACTAAAAAAATATGTTAACTAGTTAGACAGTATGCTTTTAGGAAATATGAGCCCCCAGAATAGAGCACTCAGCTCACATTCATAAATCATGCGCTGTTGCTGTTACAGATATCTGTATAGGGGGCTTCCAAACCAAGCTTTACAAATGAGATGGCCCTAGGAGCCAATAGGAAATGTGAACATCATAAATCTTATAATGAGTGGCAAGTGCAATTTCAACTACCGTAACAAGTTACAGCAAGGGAACATATATATATATATATATAAATATATATTTATTTATATATATATAAAGTAAGAGTTTTTTTATTTATTAATATAATTTTGCAGCAATCACAGCCGCAAGTCACTTTTGATATATCTCTATGAACTTGCCACAATTTTACCACCGGGATTTTTGCCCATTCCTCCCTGCAAAACTGCTTGAGCTCCTTCAAGTTGGATGGTTTGCGCTTGTGAACAGCAAACCACAGATTTTCTATTGGATTGAGGTCTGTGCTTTGACAAGGCCATTCTAACACATTTACGTGTTTCCCCTTAAACCACTCAAGTGTTGCTTTAGCCGTGTGTTTGGGGTCATTGTCCTGCTGGAAGGTGAACCTCCGTCCTAGCCTCAAATTACGTACATAGTGGTACAGGTTTTGCTCAAGAATATCCCTGTATTTAGCACCATCCATCTTTCCCTCAACTCTGACCTGTTTCCCAGTCCCGGCTGCTGAAAAACATCCCTACAGCATCATGCTGCCACCACATTTCCTGTTACCATGATTCACTGTGGGGATGGTGTTCTTTGGGTGATTTGATATGTTGGGTTTGCGCCAGACATAGCGTTTTCTTTCATGGCCGAAAAGTTCAATTTTTATTTTCATCAGACCAGAGCACCTTCCTCTATACATTTTGGGAGTGTCCCACATGCCTTTTCGCAAACTCATTTAGTTTTTTGCTGGAAGTTATGGCTTTCTTCTGGTCACTCTGCCATAAAGCAGACCAACTCTGTGGAGCGTATGGCTTATTGTCGCTCTATGTACAGATACTCCAGTCTCTGCTGTGGAACTCTGCAGCTCCTCCAGGGGTACCTTAGGTCTCTGTGCTGCCTCTCTGATTAATGCCCTCCTTGCCCGGTCTGTGAGTTTTGGTGGGCGGCCGTCTCTTAGCAGGTTTGCTGTTGTGCTATATTCTTTCCATTTGGTTATGATAGATTTGTTGGTGCTCCTGGGGTTCATCAAAGGATAATTTTGTTATAGCCTAACCCTTTATAACCAGTAGCTATGATATATATATATATATATATATATATATATATATATATATATATATATATTCAAATAACTAGTTCACATAATTTATCAATATATATATAGTTCAATAATGAAATTAGTTTTACGTTGGTCTAGTGGAAAGTGTGCTTCATACAATGTTTTCATTAGTAAGTCATTGGTTCTAAATCAATGCATTGCTCTTGTTTTTTATTAACTAATGTATTTATTAACACACATATCATTAATATATATATATAAATAAGTGCATTAGTTAGACAAAAAAATAACAAATGGAAGGTAGGGGAATCAAACCTTTAACTTATCAATGAAAAATCTTTAAAACTGAATTTTTACTACTGTACAACCACACCAACTTTTAAAAATAGTATACATTTATAATACCATGTGTAATAGTTACAGACTCTAGCTTTTTTATGTATGCAGATTTATATGGGAGAGCTTTAATGGCAAAAATAAAATGACAATATAAAGTCAATTCATGATAATTTTTAAAAAGGTAAACACATTTTTCACATGATTTTCCACCCTCTAACTGATGGAGTAGAGCACATATGGTGACTTATGCGGTCCTTTAAATCTTCTTTTAAAAAAGTGCTATGCAGCTGCACATGACCGATTTGCAGCTTGGAATTAAGGTCCAGTGATTATCAGCACACCTCAAGTAATACAGTTGTAAATGTGATTAATACCAAGAACAAAACCTTTTCCATGGACCAATTCAAGCCTGATGTAAAATGAAATGACTCACCTTGGATGTGGTGAAGAATGAAGCATTCCATTCATAGAGAGATCAAGGTCAGGCATGTATAAACAGTTATACAAAACTTCAGTTAAACTAAACTGCATTCAGTTAAGGCAGACTAATATAATCAAAATCAGCCACAGTATGATATTATTTGTATGTGTTTCAGGTGTACAGAGATTAGTCACATGGCAGGCATTTATATGTTTTCATTTAAATATGCTAAATAATTTCAATAAAAATCTTTAGCTCAGGTACAGAAAAGTATAAAAGTCAAAGTTAACATACAAACATGCAAACTATTGGTTTGATATGACATAGCAACCCACATATGTGGTAGTGGTAAATTAGAATTTTTCGTCCGGTAACATAATTGGTAAACACTTAAAACATTATCATTAAATGTTGCTAGGTATCAAACCAGAATTTTATTCCAATGATATTTAGCAAAATCAATACATATGAAAACAACTGACATATTTTGCTTCTATACAACTACAAAAAAAACAATAAATAAAACAAGAATATATGACTGTGCTTGCATATGTTAATCTGAAGTAAAAATATTTAACATTTCACTGCAATATTCATTGCAAACATACGGCCATATTTTATTCGCTGCTCACAAATGCCTCAATCTCACAAATTTGGCTGCACGTTTTTTTTTGTTTCTTTTTATAAATGTTTAGATGTATTCTATTGACTCCAGTTTGCAAATGTCACCCTTAAGGCTGAACTTGTAAACCCTGACTTTTTAAGTCTGATTTCAGGGGGCATGATAATATGATCTGACAATATTTAAGCAAGCCCGTAATTTACTTCTTAGACATTAGTAAATAAGACAGTCATCATAACATTAGTATAACATGGAAGTTAGACATAATCTGCAATCGGAGGCCAAGAATTAATTAGTGTCAATAATTAATATTTGCCAATCGGGCTCGCAATCAGGCAATCCAGCAATCTATAAAATGAGTTAGATCATCTGTTTTAGTCCATGTGGGTTTCATGATATGTATTAACCCATTGAGTCTTGGGATCAATATTACTCAGAATTAACATTTAAACAATATATTTTTTAATTGCATATTTGTAGGCTTGAGACTGTTGTGCAATTAATTCTAAGGTGTTTCCATGCCTTCCCATGCTTTTAAAGTGCAGTATTGTGTGTTTAATTTCTGTTACAGCTCTAATAAGTGTTTGAAAAAGCTGTAGTGATTCCTTTTTAGTACTCGTAATATTTTTGACAGAAATGTGATGCTTTTTTCAGATGCGGGTCAGACTTTATTTATGAGCTAGATTTACGGGTCTTATTGAATATCGATTTTGTGTAACTTTAATTATTTAGAGCTCATGATATTCAAGCTGTGGTAAAACCAATGGAGTTCTAAGGCCGGTTTTGCTGCTTTGGCTGGCCCATAGTGATTGTGGGCGGGTAACTCATAATTGGATTGCGAGTAGCTAATAGAATCTGTGCAATATTAAGAGCAGTTTTAAGTGTGAATAAATTTCCAAATTGAGCAAAATAATTGAGCCCATATTCGACTTTCAAGCTTTCCCCTGACCATGTTATTGTTAACTACTATCCCATGCACATCTCTTAACCTATCACATTTGCACTTAGTCAACTGATAGGGCAAGTTAGTAGAGATGTAGTTAGGTATGTGAAGGAGAGATAGATCAGGTTATCATCCACATGGAGATTACACAGAAAATAAAACGTATTTACAATTCGCATGACATAGACAAACGAATAAAGTGGAGCCAAGAACCAAAAATGAAACATTGTATACCCAATTAAAGAGGCTAAGTTGTCATTTGTTCACATAGGGCCTCATTCAATTGCAATTTGGCCAATTGAATAGGGCTCTATATAAACACAGAACATATTTTTTTACAGAAGTTTTTAGTTTGTGAACTTCTATCCAAAAGCAAGGTCTTCAATAACTTAAAACTTCTGTAAAAATATGCCCTGTGCTTATATAGAGCCCTATTCAATTAGCCAAATCGCAGTTGAATGAGGCCCATAGTATATGTCACTTGATCATGTCTTGATCATTCACTCTGTTTAATTTTAAACTTCTGCCTCTCTTATACTAACACTACTACTTACCTATAATGTACATTCATTTTTCATTTTAATATTCTTCTTGACTTGTACATGGCTTTTCACACAGTTGAAAAACAGCAATCTGCTGCCATTTGTGGCCATATTGTTCTTCCACATAACCTTGATGTTCTCAAAGCTCTGAGTTGTTGTGTTGTTGTTCAATTCTCTTTGAATCAGACTTGCATCATCTCTTTTCTAATTCTTCCTCTTCACTGTGACTTAACTTATACAGGAGTGTTACTATAGCTTGTAAATACCACTTATGTTGATGATTGACAAATCTGCCTCTAAAACTTACATATACAATTTAGAACAATTTAAAAATAAATCAAACAGCAGTGATGATGATCTTTTTACCTGAAAGTAAGAAGAGTAAAGACAAGAATATCACCACACATATATTCTTTACTATTTTTCACTACTGTATTTGTGACTTTTTTAAAAAGAAGTCACTATATTTGTAAACTTAAAAAAAGTGATTTTTGATGAAATAAAAAATAAAAAATATTTATACATGTATTTGTATTACTAAAGTTCATGGAATTGTAATGATATTTGATAATGACAATTCTCTTTGTTTTTATCAAATCAGTTACTTTTTTTTCTCTGTACCCTTCTCCTTCAAAGAAGACTCAAAGGCATACTGCAAATATGCATAGTATCATGAAAAAAACAGTGTTATTCTTCCTTGTGCCCCCTTACAAAAACTCCTTACTAATTATCTGAGCTTGAGAAAATAATAACGTAATAACTCTAATACTGTACTCCAGATAATGATAAACTGGTAAAAAGCCAATAAATGTTGTTTTTCAATTTTAGTTAAAAAAATCATATTTATAATTATTTTCAAACAGCCATATTTCATTAGCTCATATTAAATATGGTGACCCCCCTCGAATTGATGTAAAATTGTGGCTACTTGGGATGTCTTAGCAAAAAAGGCTTGCACGTTATGGACTAATGTGTCAGATACATCAGCAAGAGAGCTGTAGGACAGATGCACCTGCAGATTCTCATTCTATTAACGAAGTTAGAAAACAACATGATCTGAGTTGTAGTATGATGGAAAATGAAGCTGATCTAACAAACACTGATGAAAGGAGAACGGTATGTATCCCATAATCAGTAATGATGATGCCACTAATGTAACTATTTAAGAATAGCTGATCAGTACATGGAGGAGTATAAATAGAAATAATTTTTTTTTATAAAATGAATTACTAAATAAAGTAACATATTAAATTAGGCTAGACAGTATGGTTGTATTTTGCTGACTTTTCTGTTCGACTTAGATAATATATATTTGTCCTCCATGTCTTAAGTATTTCTGCTAAATAAAGTAAAACATTTAGGTTTAAAGTTACATTTATTGAGGGTAAATTCAATGTTGAAAAAAAAATGTAATAACTTACCGGAATATACCAATAGGATTTTTTAAGATTTCGTAAACTTTTGTCCTGTCATATTTCACTGCATATTTGGCCGGAATGGTGTTGCACACTTTACTCTTTTTTCTTCCACCCACAGCTGTTTTTGCTCGGTTTTGGAGATGCAGTTAGGCTTCAAGCTTCTAGGATGAGTCAGAACACAGCCTTGAAGTAGGAAGCCTCAATGCAGCCCCAATAATTTTTTTGAAGTAGCTGGTTTATTCTGGATTCAGGAAAATATCCCTCAATCGAGGCAATCAGAACATTTCTTTAGTTTCAAACTGTGAAGGGAGTTTCAATATCACAAAGTGAAAAAAGAAGTTTTATCATTTCTACGAATTAAACAAAAATATTTTACCTGTACATATTAAGTACCGTATTTATTGGCGTATAACACGCACTTTTCTCCCTGAAAATAGGGAGCAAATGATAGGTGCGTGTTATTTGCTGATATTCCCTCCCCCCTCCTCATCCTCAACCTCCCTCCTCATTCTAAACCACCCTCCGCATTCTAACCCCCCCTCCTCATTCTAAAGCCCCCCTCCTCAACCTAAACCCCCCTAAATACCTCCCCCTCACTTACCTGCTTCTGCTCCGGCCTCCGCTCCGCTCCTTGACCCGGCGCGCATGTGACGTCAAATGCGCGCCACGTCATTAGCATATAGCCTCAACAGTTTCTTCCTTTTTATATACATTTTTTCCAGTTTCCTCTGAATAATTTTAGATCTACTCACTGCGTTAGACAAGGTGACAAACTGATTTCCTTTCAAACCTTGTTCTTTCATTTAGGTTCCGTAATTGATTTCTATTTGGTCCAAACACTTCCTGATGTTCTTTTAAGATGACTTCCCTTCCATAACCTCTCGCACTAAACTTTCAATTTTTTCTAAAAATTCACTTTCTTTAGAAATTATTTGTCAAGCTCTTGACCTGTGCATTGTAAATATGGATACCCTTATATCTTAAACCAAACCAGAGCCATGGGTCTGTTTATTATAAACAATAACACACATAAATAACAAGAGGTGCCTCCCACTCTCACTTAAAGGCTCAAGGGGATCCTGTACCCCAGAAGTACAACTAAATGAGCACACCTCACTGCTTACTAATGACCTGTGGGCATGCAACCCCGCCACAGGCGCATCAACACAGTGCACCCTCCTGCCTACAGGAACGCACCCCTAATGGTTAAATGCGTTCCTAGCCATCTAAATTAGGAAACATGCAGTTACAGCTAAGCACGTCCCTTACCATCTATGGAGCCGAGAGACACAGTCCCTTGAAGACACACATTTAAGGCTAAGTGTGCTCCATGCCATCTATCGTTAGGAAAGGCGCAATTACAGCTAAACACGTCCCTTGTCATCTATGGGACAGAGGGGCACAGTCCCTAATAGGTAACGTACAGTTACGTCTAAGCACATCACTTGACATCTATGGGACCTGAGAAAACAGTCCCTTGGAGACACACATTTTAAGGCTAAGTATGCTCCATTCCATATACAGATCCTTGTCAACCACTGAAACAAGGGCAAGTGTCAGTAGGAAACACGCAATTACAACTACGAGCATTCCTTAACATCTCTAAAAATTGTAGGAAACGTTCCTTAACATCCATAAACAACGGCAACTATTTTACAATGTGTTTCCAATTCAATTAACAATGCTCCTTACCATAACATAGAGCTGTGGCTAATTACGTTCCAGTCCATTCAGAACTAAACAAATGGTTTCTTTAAAGGCCAAAATAAAGTGATTATAACCAAATTTGTTAAAGTGTACCCCATCCTTACCTTAAAATGCTAACACGTCCTCCTCTTCTATGTCAGTATGACGTAATGACATACCATGCAATCTTCTAATAGACATTGTACTTTCTTCCTGCATTTGTTTAATATGAAAGGTTGAATGTGGGATCTCCATTTAAGATGGTGCACCATCTCTGACCATATAATATGCATATCAGGGAATAATTGGTGCAACCTATCCACATCCCATTTCATCTGTGTAATTAAAGCCTTTAATGGCATGCTACCCAAATCATTACCCACTGCATGAATAATTAAGATGTCAGGGGAACCCACTCACCGGTCATACTGCACTATTTCCCTAACTATGCACTCCCACTTCATTTCCCGTATGCCAAACCATTTTACCAAGAACTCCGTTTTGTTGAAACCAAACTGCATATCGCCATCTTTCTCTACTGACGTTCTACGTGCCCAAAACACGTATGAGTGGCCTAGAATCTATGCAGTCTGAGGAAGTGTACGTGCGGGAGAATAGAATTACAATTAGAACACCAATAGCTAACCAACTTACAGCCTTATTAAATTGCAATTCGGACAATTGAATAGGGCTCTATTTAAGCACATAGCATATTTTTTACAGAAGTTTTTAGTTACTGAACTTCTGTCCAAAAGCAAGGTCTTCACTAACTAAAAACTTCTGTAAAAAAATATGCTATGTGCTTAAATAGAGCCCTATTCAACTGGCCAAATCACAATTTAATAAGGCTGTAAATATTTATTTTTTATTTTTTTAAGAATTTTTATTTTTATTTTTTTAAATAATAAATAACAAAACGGTTGCTAGCCAGCCAGGATGAACTGATATTTATTAACAACTCATTTTCAATAACATCTAAATGCATAACTTAATCATTCATCTTTAATTATAATGACTTTTTCTATTTTTTTTTTTTAATATAGAAAACACATTTAAATAAATAAGCAATAACCTCCCCTCCCCCCATTACGTACAATTTTTGGGTGATAATAAAGTGTATGTAGCAAATGTCCCCATATCATACTAATCTAAAGGACTACCTAGGTACTATAGACATGAAGGTGAAGTGTTACTTGCCCCTGTTGCAAACTCCTTGGAGCGTTGCTACTGACCCCTTGACAGTGCGTCAGCGATACTGTTAAGCCTTCTAGGCACATGCACTGCTCTGCATAGAATATTCTTCTCCATGCACCGCAATACTAGCTTACGCAGCAGACGTACCACTGGTAATGAGGAGGATGTCAGTTTGTTAATTGACAGGACCGTGCCCATGTTGTCACTATGAAATATGACATGCTGGTCCTTCAAGCTGTCACCCCAACTATAAATTGCCACGATGATGGAGAATAATTCAAGGAAAACCAAGTTCTTGACCAACTGTGCCATGATGCCGGCCATTTAGCCGCACACCACTTCCCCTTCAAATAAGCTCTGAAGCCAACTACCCGCAGAATCTGTGTAAAGATCAATATCCTGACTCAGAACTTGCCTTGCCAAGAAGAAAGACTTACCATTGAAGTGTTGCAGGAAACTCAGAACAAATACATATGTTCTGCCTAAGAGATGAAGTAATCCTTATGAAAAGATGGGGATGCTTAATTCCAATCGTAGCCAAAGACAATCTTCTGCTGAAAATTCTGCCCATTGGTATGATTCTACATGTAAAATTAAGCTTCCCCAGCAAGGATTATATCTCCTTTATGGTGACCTAATTAAGTCCCGAAACCTTCCATATGGCAGCCCACAGATCCACCACCTTCTCTATGGGTAGCTAGCACTGGAACTTTACAGAGTTCATTTGAATACCTAAAAAGGAGAGTGTGGAAGCAGGACCCTCCGTCTTATCCTGCGCCAAAGGTATGACAAAATCCCGTGCTACTTCAACAAAAACCTCCATTAAACCTTGAATTTGTTCCAATGAGGAACCAACCAACAGGAAGTCATCAAGATAATGGGTCATGGAAATGGAACCTGAAACTTGTTTCACTACCCACTAAATAAAAGAGCTGAATGTTTCAAAATACGCACATGAAATAGAACAATCCCATAGGCAAGCAAAGATAAATGTAGTACTTACCCAAGAAGCGACAACCTAATAACTTATGAGACATTGGATGAACAGGCAGTAGCCAAAAAGTTGACTCAATATCATATTTGGCAAGCAGATATCCACGTCCAGCCTTGCGTACCAGGTGAATCACATGATCAAAGGAAGAGTAAATAGATAATTGATTATCAATTCCATCATTCACCGATTTTCTTTTTGGAAATGATAGATGATGAATAAGCCTGTACTTACTTGGCTCCTTTTTAAGGATGAATCCTAATGGGGATATCCTTAAGTCTGGTAGTGGTAGATGCAGATAAGGACCTGCCATCCTTCCTAGAGCATCCTCCTTCCTGAGCTTTTCCTGCACCAAGTCAGGAAATTGCTTAGCTGACACCAGATTACCCGAAAATAGAGATGTAGACGCATTATAACATGGAATAACAAAACCCAAACTGAA
This sequence comes from Discoglossus pictus, assembly GCA_027410445.1. Classification (NCBI taxonomy): domain Eukaryota; kingdom Metazoa; phylum Chordata; class Amphibia; order Anura; family Alytidae; genus Discoglossus; species Discoglossus pictus. The sequence continues at coordinate 272,053,945 of CM050165.1, read as the reverse complement.
ACCACATAATAACTGATCAGCCTCAAGTGCAAAACTCTGCTTTCTTCCTACCAATATTGGCTTCACTGCTCTTAGGAGCTGCCCCAACTCCCTTGGTTCTCCTGAAAAATCTAATTGAGGGGTGATTGTACCCGTAATCCGAGCATTCGTGCATGAAACTGCAGGTAGCACCCCACCTACAATTTCATTTGTTAAATTGAAAGCACATACCTCTTTTTGCCATTGATTTCTGTGCCTGGTTATTGCTCCTACCTCCTGAGAAACAAAAGGAAGTATTATAAGCCCCCACTGTACTTTTTTGCTGGGGTGACAATCTTCAGCCACATTCCCATGTCGTGCTCATCCCATCACAAGGAGGGGTTGACCGTGTGGAGTTGACGGAATTGTTCATCATAGGACCACCACACCATAAGTCCTATGAATGCTCTCTATCTCGTCCAGATAACAAAAGAGAGCCGAACAGCACTCAGGTACTTTTCCCCATAGATGCAAACCATGATTATGTAGGCTTGCAGACAGTTCCCATAGGTCTTAGAGATGTGCCCATAGCGCTTCTTCCTTTCCTCCTCCTCCTTCTTAGTCTCCTTCCTTCTATCCTTCACCTCAAAATAATTATCATGGGGAAGGAGATTAAATATCTCTATAAATTTCCTTTTCCAAATGTTCTTTTTAATATCAGAAGGGACATGCAAACCAATAGGGCCTAACTGGCACAATGATGGTTTAGCTATTGCTGTATCAGACACAACAAGCATCTCATGCTTCTTTCTTTTTGACTTTTCTTTACCTTCAGTGTAATGCCCGCTACTCTGCACATCCATTACCTGTGAATGAGCAGGAGGAACCCAAGCTCAAGCAGCTGATGACTCCCCAATACCTGAACCCTCTACTCATGCAAAACATAATTAAGCTTGTCCTCTAAACTAAGTAGTGTAGTAGTGTGAGAATGAATAGCATTGGACTCACCAGGATGGAAAGATGTCATCCTGCTTCCTCCTGCTATCCCTAGGCTTCTTGGGCCCAGGCCATATGCCATCATCCTGCACCATTGCTTTTTTCCTGCCCCGTCATACTGGGGATACCTTTCTCCTGACCAGCCGCCCCTCCTTAGCCAAGGATGGGGATTTATCCACTCTGCCAGACCTTTTCTTCCTTCCACTGGCTGAAATGTTGCTCCTGGCCACGCCGCCTCGTCTGGAATTAAATAGGAATTAGTATTGCCATCAAGGCATTCATTATTAACAAATGCATTACCCAATTCCCCCATTTGCTCTCCCAAGACTGATGCCCATCCTCCAGATTAGAAAGGGATGAGATTGACTCCAAATCAAACCACAGAGATCCAATGCCATCAGACTCACTACTACCATCCCTTGCTATATACCATCCCTTTCTATGCCCTTTGCAGCAGCCTGCTTAGATTTATCTGAAAATATATTGCTGTGTAACTGTACCTTTGATGCAGCTGTGCTGTAATCCTGTGTGAAATCATGCAGCCTTGCTTCACCTAATCCCCCCATCTCTCCATTCCCCCTTCCAACAGAGAAAACTCCCAGGAGTCCCTTCCTCCCTGTCCTTATCCCCTCCCCCTCCGATTTTCCCCGCCCTCCCCTGTCCTTTTCCCCTCCCTCCCCTGTTTTCTCCTATTTGTGACCCGCCCCCTCCCTTACCCTAATCCCACCCCCAACCCACCCCTTCCTTTCCAGTGGCCCAGGAGCCATATTGTGACTCTTCTTCCCCTCCATAGGCCCGGTGACCATCTTGGATATAGCCTACCGGATGCCAGACCTCAAATCAGACCCCTCAGACCCCAGATCAGCCCCAGACCTTGGAGGCAGGAATATTGCGAATGCAGTCTAATAACTGTGGATGATTGGAAGGGCTCATAAAATAGGGTGACAGCCTCACAAGGGCCCTAACAAAATGAATGAATTGCCTTGGTGTCTCAAGTGTGGCAGAATTAGACACTTGAGACAGGGCATAATCCCGAGAAGGGCATGATTAAGTGAATGTGGGTGAGAGGGGGCAAAGTCCCGTGGTAGGTGTGGTTGAAATTGTAAGTGAGAAGAATGAGGGGAAGCATTCCCTTGGGCAGATGCCCTGGCTTGATCAACAATATCAGCCAGCCATGCATGGCCCCTAGCCAGGGTGTGTTGTCTAAGCTGTGCTATAAGCCCATCCACAAATGGAGATGCTATTATAGCACACAGGTAAACAAGTGCATTACCCAACTCCCCCATTCGCTCTCCCAAGACTGATCCCCTATCCTCCAGATTAGAAAGGGATGAGATTGAATACTGATCAAGCCGCAGAGATCCAAAGCCATCAGACTCAGACTCACTACAACCATCCCTTGCTATACCATCCCTTTCTATGCCCTCTACAGCAGCCTGCTTAGTTTTATCTGTAAATATATTGCTGTGTAACTGTACCTCTGATGCAGCTATGCTGTAATCCTGTTTAAGGTCATGCAGCCTTGCTTCATCTGCTCCCCCCTCTCTCCCATACACCTTCCCAACAACGAAAACTACAGGAGTCCCCTCCCCCCTGCCCTTATCTCCTACCCCTGCCCTTATCCCCTCCCCTCTGCCCTTATTCGCTCCCTCCCCTGTCCTTTTCCCCTACCTCCCCTGTTTTCCTCTGTCTCTGATCATGCCCCCTCCTTGGCCCTCATCCCACCCCCCAACCCACCCCTCCCTTTCACAGAGGCCCAGGAGCCATATAGTGACTCCTCTTCCCCTTCATAGGCACAGTGGCCATCTTGGATATAGCCTACCGGGCCCCAGACCTCAAATCAGACCCCTCAGACTCCGGATCAGCCCCAGACCTTGGTGACAGGCATATTGCGATTGCAGTCTAATGACTGTGGATGACTGGAAGGTCTCCTAAAATGGGGTGACAGCCTAACAAGGGACCAAACAAAACAAATTAATCACCTTGGGGTGTCAAGTGGGGCACACATGGACACTTGAGAAGGGGCATAATCCTGAGAAGGGGCATGATTAAGTGAATGTGGGTGAGAGGGTCTAAAATCCTGTGGTAGGTGTTATTGAAATTGTAAGTGAGAAGAAGAATAAGGATAGCAGCCACTTGGGCAGATGTCCTTGCTTGCTCAACAATATTAGCCAGCCATGCATGGCCCCTAGCCAGGGTATGTTGCATAAGCTGTGCTATAAGCCCATCCACAAATGGAGATGCCATTATAGCACACTAGTGATGTCGCGAACATCACATTTTGGGTTCGCGAACAGTGAACGCAAACTTTACAAATGTTCGCGAACGGGCAAACAACGGCGAACCGCCATAGACTTCAATGGGCAGGCAAATTTCAAAACCCACAGGGACTCTTTCTGGCCACAATAGTGATGGGAAAGTTGTTTCAAGGGGACTAACACCTAGACTGTGGAATGCCGGAGGGGGATCCATGGTAAAACTTCCACGGAAAATTACATAGTTGATGCAGAGTCTGGTTTTAAGCCATAAAGGGCATAAATCACCTAACATTCCTAAATTGTTTGGAATAACATGCTTTAAAACATCAGGTATGATGTTGTATCGATCAGGTAGTGTAAGGGTTACACCCGCTTCACAGTAACAGACCAATCTCCCTGTTTAATGCACCGCAAACAACCGCAAACAGTCCCTTTGCACAACCGCAAACTCCCCATTTGCACAAGGTTGGATACCAAGCTAGCCATGTCCCGTTCCTTGTCATTGATGTCATTGAAGGTCTCTTCCTACACCCAGCCACCAAGGTTTCCCGAAAGGTTACAACAAGCCCCCTGGGACGCCTGCTGTGTTTGGTCTTCCACCTCCTCAAAGCCACCTTCCTCCTCTGACTCCTCTTCTTCAGACTCCCAGAATCTGGGGGCTTCCACTGCCCAGCATGGAAGATTATACACAGGTCAGAGTATGGGGGCTTCCACTGCCCAGCATGGAAGATTATACACAGGTCAGAGTCTGGGGGCTTCCACTGCACAGCATGGAAGTTTATACACAGGTCAGAGTCTGGGGGCTTCCACTGCCCAGCATGGAAGATTATACACAGGTCAGAGTCTGGGGGCTTCCACTGCACAGCATGGAAGATTATACGCGTTGCCTCTGTCTGTGTTATTATAAGGTGTGTACTGTTAAGTAGTACTATTCCTATCGGTTTAATCCCTGTTACGTCCACTGTCAGGGGACGTGTATATGGCATGGATTTTTGGAAGCGGGAGATGGAAAAAGATGCTTGGTCGGTCCTCCCACTTCAAATTTGAGCCACGTATTCCATGCTTGGCAGCCGTCACCAGGTTTACCCAATGCGCAGTGTAGGTGATATACCTGCCCTGTCCATGCTTTGCAGACCAGGTATCAGTGGTCAGATGGACCCTTGCCCCAACACTGTGTGCCAGAGATGCCATTACTTACTTTTGCACAATCGAGTACAGGTTGGGGATTGCCTTTTGTGCAAATAAATTTCGGCTAGGTACCTTCCACTGCGGTGTCCCAATAGCTACAAATGTTTTTAACGCCTCAGACTCCACCGGCTTGTATGGTAAAAGCTGGTGGGCTAAGAGTTCAGACAAGCCAGCTGTCAGTTGCCGGGCAAGGTGGTGACTTTGTGACATTGGCTTCTTACGCTTAAACATGTCCTTGACAGACACCTGACTGTGGGCATTGAGCAGGGACTGCTCAGGGCGAGACACGGAGTGGCGGATGGTTGAAAGGGGGCAAGCAGGGCAGCAGTGGTTGACGTGGCTGAAGATGCTGGACCAGGAGGAGGATGGCAGCTTTGACTTTGTGTGCTGCTTGTACTCATGTGTTGATCCCATAGGCGTTTGTGATGTGACATCATGTGCCTTCGCAAATAAGTTGTACCTAGGTGGGTGTTGGACTTCCCACGACTCAGTTTCTTTTCGCACAGGTTGCAAATGGCATCGCTGTTGTCACAGGCAGACACATCAAAAATTTGCCACACTGCTGAGCTCGGCATTCTGGTGGTGGCAACAGCATGCGTTGACTGGCGTGCTGTCTGGCTGACCCCGGGTGCCGATGCATGCTGTCTGACAGTGCCACTAGCTACTTGCGACGACCTCCCCCTGCTTCCAACTCATCTCCTCCTCCTCTCTGTCTCCCATTCTGAACTTTCCTCCTGTTCTTCGTCTCTTATAGCAGGCACCCACATGACATCCACGGACGCATCATCATCATCAACCACTTCACTTGTATCTGACAACTCAACAACGGAAGCAGCACCGGGTACAACATCATCATCATCATCAGACCGTACGTCCATGTGTGTAATGCTGCCTGACTGGAACATATCCCTGTTATCTACATCCTCTGGCACTAATGTTTGTGCATCGCTCATTTCTTCCAACGGATGTGAAAATAACTCTGCTGACGGATCAAGTGAAGCGGCTGTGGTGCTAGTGTTGGTGGTGGCGGCAGGCGGGCGAGTGGTAACTGGAGAGGTGCCCGAAGCTAAGCTGGAGGAGGATGGTGCATCTAGGTTCCCGAGCGGAAGCTGTAGAAGATTGGGTGTCCTGTGTTAGCCAGTCAACCATGTCCTCAGAACTTTTCAAGTTCAGGGTACGTTGCCTCTAAAAACTAAGCATTATTCTAGGGCCAAAGGGAATCACAGCACCACAACCACGACGGCCCCTGCGGGGTGGCCTGCCTCTGCCTGTCATTTTTTTTTCGATTAGTGTTACTATGCGTGCAAGCTACTGTGACACCAGATATGAGTGTCACTGTGCACTGGCAAAAGTTGGCAGAGTAGATGCAATAGGCTTCACACACACGCCTGTAGGCAGGCAACTGATATTCAATCGATTACAGTCAAAAAAGTGTTGTTTTACTGTATGTCACTGTATACTACGGTTGCACCAGATATGACGTATCACTGTGCACTGGCAAAAGTTCGCAGAGTAGATGCAATAGGCTTCACACACACGCCTGTAGGCAGGCAATTGCTATTCAATCTATTACAGTCAAAAAAGTGTTGTTTTATGTCACTGCACACTACGGTTGCACCAGATATGATGTATCACTGTGACCTGGCAAAAGTTGGCAGAGTGGATGCAATAGGCTTCACACACACGCCTGTGGGCAGGCAATTGCTATTCAATCTATTACAGTCAAAAAAGTGTTGTTTTATGTCACTGCACACTACGGTTGCACCAGATATGACGTATCACTGTGCACTGGCAAAAGTTGTCAGAGTAGATGCAATAGGCTTCACACACACGCCTGTAGGCAGGCAATTGCTAATCAATCTATTACAGTCAAAAAAGTGTTGTTTTATGTCACTGAGCACAATATAAGCTGTGAGCCTGACACAGGCAGGCAACTGAAATTAGATTACAGGAAAAAAATGGTTGTTTTCAATGTATGTTACAACACCAGGTATGAGTAGTGAAAATAAGCACAATATAAGCTGTTAGGTGTTAGCCTGTCACACACACACGCTGGCAGGCAGGCATAGATTACACAAAAAAAATTATAAAATCAAATAAATGATGTTCAAAGTTTCCTCAATGATAAAGTATAGGGGGCAAACCAAAAAGCGCATGTGTTCGCCGTTCGCGGCGAACGCGAACATGCAAAAATCGCAGCGAATAGTTCTCTGGCAAACTGTTCGGGACATCACTATAGCACACAGGTAATCAAGTGACCAATTTATTTAAATAAGGTAAGTAATTAGACAAATCTGGTAGTGGCCAGATAAATGATGACGCAATACTCATGTGCCTGAATGATGGATGATATGCAATTTGATATCTAGACCCAACTGACTAGGTGAAGGGAGGTGAGGTAGTATATATAAGCTAGCCCCTGTTACATAACCATTATATTATAAACCCTCCCTAATATTAGCAGTAGGAATGAATAATTAAATAGGTCCTCCTAATTCAAAGCCAGGTCAAACCCCCACTCTTTCAACTCCGTGCAGCTGTGGGGTTTCTTTTTTCAGTCCCCTTATTTTTTAGATTAAAACTATTCACTCTGAGAGTGTTGCTTGTCTGTTTGTTTTATTTATAAGCTTTTTTTTATATTTTTTTTTATATTTTCTTCCATGTAAACTATTAAAAATATACCATTAAACAGAAAGGGAATTCCGAATGCAGTAGCTATATTGGTCCCTGTGAGTATCTAAGGTCTAAGGTAGCTGAACATAGATATCATTACAACATCTGAAATAATCTATTTTAATAAAAAAATTCCAGCAACCAATGGGATTTTATTATTTCCCAATTTAAGTATGGTTTCTTTATTCCAAAAGTGATACATTTTTAAAAACAACTTCCAGGGCAAAAAAAGGGATTTTTAGCCCTAACGGATTTTTAACAGATAGTGTTGTTTTACCTGATCATGTTTTAACCAGAGACATACTAGCATGTATTGAAACTGGTAAATTTAGCACATGTACAGTGGATATAAAAAGTCTACACACCCATGTTAAAATGTCAGGTTTCTGTGCTGTAAAAAAATGAGACAAAGATAAATCATTTCAGAACTTTTTCCACCTTTAATGTGACCTATAAACTGTACAACTCAATTGAAAAACAAACTGAAATCTTTTAGGTAGAGGGAAGAAAAAAAAAAAGAAAAATAATGTGGTTGCATAAGTCTGCACACCCTCTTATAACTGGGGATGTAGCTGTGTTCAGAATTAAGCAATCACATTCCAAATCATGTTAAATAGGAGTCAGCATACACCTGCCATCATTTAAAGTGCCTCTGATTAACCCCAAATAAAGTTCAGCTGCTCTAGTTGGTCTTTCCTGAAATTTTCTTACTCGCATCCCACAGCAAAAGCCATGGTCCACAGAGAGCTTCCAAAGCATCAGAGGGATCTCATTCTTAAAAGGTATCAGTCAGGAGAAGGGTACAAAAGAATTTCCAAGGCATTAGATATACCATGGAACACAGTGAAGACAGTCATCATCAAGTGGAGAAAATATGGCACAACAGTGACATTACCAAGAACTGGAGCTCCCTCCAAAATTGATGAAAAGACGAGAAGAAAACTGGTCTGGGAGGCTACCAAGAGGCCTACAGCAACATTAAAGGAGCTGCAGGAATATTTGGCAAGTACTTTTTGGCCATAATTCCAAAAGATATGTTTGGCACAAAAACAACACTGCACATCACCAAAAGAACACCATACCCACAGTGAAGCATGGTGGTGGCAAGATCATGCTTTGGGGCTGTTTTTCTTCAGCTGGAACTGGGGCCTTAGTTAAGATAGAGGGAATTATGAACAGTTCCAAATACCAGTCAATATTGGCACAAAACCTTCAGGCTTCTGCTAGAAAGCTGAACATGAAGAGGAACTTCATCTTTCAGCATGACAACGACCCAAAGCATACATCCAAATCAACAAAGGAATGGATTCACCAGAAGAAGATTAAAGTTTTGGAATGGCCCAGTTAGAGCCCAGACCTGAATCAGATTGAAAATCTGTGGGGTGGTCTGAAGAGGGCTGTGCACAGGAGACGCCCTTGCAATCTGACAGATTTTGAGTGTTTTTGCAAAGAAGAGTGGGCAAATCTTGCCAAGTCAAAATGTGCCATGCTGATAGACTCATACCCAAAAAGACTGAGTGCTGTAAAAAAAATCAAAAGGTGCTTCAACAAAGTATTAGTTTAAGGGTGTGCATACTTATGCAACCATATTATTTTATTTTTATATTTTTTCTTCCCTCTACCTAAAAGATTTCTGTTTGTTTTTCAATTGAGTTGTACAGTTTATATGTCACATTAAAGGTGGAAAAAGTTCTGAAATGATATATCTTTGTCTTATTTCTTTACAGCACAGAAACCTGACATTTTAACAGGGGTGTGTAGACTTTTTATATCCACTGTAAGTCCACAAGTATGCTGGCTCAAGACGTACTTTTTATCACATGTGATGGCCACTTACTTAAAGATATTAAGAAGTATATTTAGAGTAATTTGTGGATTAATAACCAAATCCATCATTGGTTCTTCCACATTATCATTATAGACTTCTAAAGTTGCACTATTAATAGCACCTTAGATAGCACTTTAGCACTTTGTACATTGGTCACTTTATCATTATTATTATAGCACCTTACAGGATTTAGATAGCGCTATTCTCTCTATATATTACTTATTTTTGCACTTTTTTCATTTGCACAAGGGAATTGTCTTTTCCTATGGGACATAATTTTTACCTATTTTGTTACATTACAGCCTTAAATTCAATGTTTTGTTAATCTGAATTGTATGTGATGGATCAGAACACAATAGTCTAAGTTGGTGAATTTAATTGAGAAAAATATATATATAAAACTATTTTTAGGAAAAAGAAAACTGAAAATTAGCATGTGTGTATTTATTTACCTCCTTTGTTATGAAGCCCATAAAAAGCTCTGGTGCAACCAATTACCTTCAGAAGTCACATGATGTCCACCTGTGTGCAATCTAAGTGTCACATGATCTGTCATTACATATACACACCTTTTTTGAAAGGCCCCAGAGGCTGCAACACCTAAGCAAGAGGCAACACTAACCAAACACTGCCATGAAGACCAATGAACTCTCCAATTAAGTAAGGGACAATGTTGTTGAGAAGTACAAGTCAGGGTTAGGTTATAAAACAATATCCAAAATCTTTGATGATCCCCAGGAGCACCATCAAATCTATCATAACCAAATGGAAAGAACATGGCACAACAGCAAATCTGCCAAGAGACGGCCTCCCAATAAAACTAACAGACCGGGCAAGCAGGGCATTAACCAGAGAGACAGCACAGACATCTAAGGTAACCCTGGAGGAGCTGCAGAGACTGGAGTATCTGTACATAGTACAACAATAAGCCGTACGCTCCAACACCCCATAGAGTTGTGCTTTATGGCCAGAAGAAAACCATTACTTTCAGCAAAAAAAAAAATGTCACGTTTTGGGTTTGCGAAAAGGCATGTGGGAGACTCCATGTATGGAGGAAGGTGCTCTGGTCTGATGAGACAAAAAATGAACTTTTCGGCCATCAAAGGAAACGCTATGTCTAGCGCAAACCCAACACATAACATCACCTGAAGAACACCATCCCCACAGTGAAACATGGTGGTGGCAGCATGATGCTGTGGGGATGTTTTTCAGCAGCCGGGACTGGGAAATTGGTGCTAAATACAGGGATATTCTTGAGCAAAACCTGTACCACTCTGTGCGTGATTTGAGGTTAGGACCGAGGTTCACCTTCCAGCAGGATGATGACCCAAAATACACTGCTAAAGCAACACTTGAGTGATTTAAGGGGAAACATGTAAATGTGTTGGAATGGCCTAGTCAAAGCCTAGAAATATTGCTGTTCACAAGAGCAAACCATCCAACTTGAAGGAGCTGAAGAAGTTTGGAAAGGAGGAATGGGCAAAAATCCCAGTGGTAAGATGTGGCAACCTCATAGAGACTTATCCAAAGCGACTTGGAGCTGTGATTGCAGCAAAAGGTGGCTCTACAAAGTATTGACTTTAGGGGGGTGAATAGTTATGCACATTGACTTTTTCTGTTATTTTGTCCTATTTGTTGTTTGATTCACAATAAAAAAAACATCTTCAAAGTTGTGGGCATGCTCTGTAAATTAAATTATGCAAATCCTCTAACAAACCATGTTAATTCCAGGTTGTGAGGCAACAAAACACAAAAAAATGCCAAGGGGGTGAATATTTTTGCAAGGCACTTGCAAAGCTTTTGCAATGCTTCTCAAATAGTATATACACCTTTATGGGCCTCTAAGAACATACCGAACATGCTTATAGTTTTGAATAAGACAAATCAAGTTTAGGTTAATATGAACCGTTAGGTTTCCATGTGTTAAACTCATTCACCGTACATAATTATCTTATTCACATAATTTCTTTGTCTCCAAATAATAACTTCAGCAAGCTCTTTACATAATCGTATGCTAAACCATGATGCGGAGGTCTCTTAAATATTTAAAGCAAAAAGCCTGTCCTCAATACTAACATTTCTCCTCAAGATAATCATTATAATCCTGTGTTTCCTGCATAAAATAAAAGTTATTTCATCCAGAAAGTCACAAAATTGTAATGATAATATAGGGAGACAATCTTATATGTTTAAGAGATTTTCACATTTTTATCCCAGGAGGTCTCTCTTTTTTCAACTTAAATTTAAATAGTGAGTAATTGGAAGGGTTCCCTCCCAACCACTTTCATAAAAGCAGAATAATATTACCAAGCTAAGTACAGTTCTTAAAGTGAGACAATTCAATATTTTGGTTTATAAAATGTATTGTGCCATTAGCATACATAACTTTTAAGTTGTGATTTGCTTACTCATTTTTCACAATTAGAGATAGTTTATTACTTAAAAAAATGTAAACATTTATGGTATATGGTGTTATTCTTCAAAGTTGAGCAGATACTTTCACTGTGTGATTAAAATCTTTCCTGCCTATCTTATTTTTATAATAATCCCCCCCAAAAAAACATTCACATCACAGAATAATAGAAATTGTGGCAGTTTATGGCTGAGCGGCATATGTTAACCTTATATAAAATCTTCTGGTTAGATTACTTAATTTCATTAGGCGTGTTTGATGATTGATATCGTGTTTCAGTATCTCCTAAATGACCTACTCTATCCTTTATATTGAAAGGATAAATGCCCTTTCTGTGATTACTCTATTATTTCTCAAATATAATATACTAGTCGTTTGTTCGTCATAAATGACTGTATAATATATTATGTGCTCTGTTTCTTTCTCTCCCTGAGTGCCCTCTCTCTCTATCTATGCCCTATCTCTCTCTCTCTCTCCCTCTTTCTTTCTCCCTTTTCCCTCTCTTTCTGTATGGTCTCTCCCTCCCTCCTTCTGTCTCTCCCTCCTTCCTTCTCTCTCCATGCTTCTGTCTCACCATTCCTGCATTGCTCTCTCCCCTCATTGTTCTATCTTCACCCCTCCCCTGCCTCCTTCTTCTTTCTTCCCCCTCCTTCTCGCTTCCCTCTTCCTTCTGCTCTCTCTCCCTCCCCTCCTTCTCTCTCCTCCCATGTCTCTGTCCTCCAATGTCTCCCACCCTCTCCCCTGTCTCTCTGTGTCTCTCCCTCCCCTGTGTGTCTCTTTTCCACCCTCTCCCACTGCTCCCGCCATCTCTCTCTCCCCTGTGCCTCTCTCCCACCCTTTCCTTCCCCATGTCTCGCCCACTTCTCCCCCCCCCCCTGTGTCCCTCCATGTCACTCTCCCACCCTCTCCCACTGCTCCCCCCGTGTCTCCCCCCCCCCCATTTCTCCCCCACCCTTTCCCTCCCCTGTCTCTCTCCCATCCTCTCCCATTTCTCTCGCCCCCTGGTAGTGCAGTGTGAGGCTGGTGCTGCACATTCACATGCAATGTGCTACGCATTGCTGTTAATATAGTTTCCACAGTGTGGATGCGCTAAAACAGCATTGCACACTACTGAAAACTATATTAGTGATTGAAAAATATTTACAGAGAATGATTATTGATATAATAAAAGTTAAGCTTTAATGGATTTGACTGAGTCACTAACTTGGAAGCATTGTGGAATTTTCCTTCCTTGGGTGACAAATTAATGTTTCACTGAATATAGGAAACTTGCATTTAGTTTAGTTCTTTAGATCATCTGTAAAGTACTATTTCAGTTTGTTCGACCATTATCAAATAATACTGCCTTAGGTTTGCTAAAATATAGTGCATGGTCCACATATATTTAGTACATGTAAGAAAGCAAGTTTCCACAAGTGAAAAATATATATTGTACTGTCTTAACCACTAATAATATTTTTCTATAGGCATCTTTATCATTTAAAAAAAAGAAATAGAAGTAGTGGATCTGTCATCATTACAGAGGTAAGGGAGTATTGTCACTGTAGTCATAGTTACACGTTTCTCCCATTCACCCACAAAGAAAAAGAGGAGACAGAAAAGGAAATAGAACTTTTCCTTTTTTAACTGAGATGAATGAATCTGTGCCTTTATATAGAATCAATGACCACAACTGATCTTGCAAGAAACCATTTAGAGCAGCAATATTGTTTAGTCACAAAGTGGTGAATGGACGACACTTAAATAAATGTAATAAATGTGTATAATAAGTTCATTCTGCAAAGTATTTTAAGATTTCAAATTATTCCATATTAGGAAATGTATTCAGTGGTGTGAAGTAGAGTCATAGCTACCACTGAGAGATGAATTGACATGGCACTAAAATTATATGGAATACTAATACTGTAATTACAATTTTTTTGTAGGTTCTTTCTGATCATACAAAGGTTCCCTAAATACAGGTAAAATGACTGCCCAGCAGTTTCTCAATCTGATTTGTAAATGGCTTGTTGAAATATAGTTAGGGTTTCAGATATTTGTGTTATGATTACTATTATATATATTACATTCAGGATTAGTAGGATATCATTATGATTATTACTGAAGTTTGGAAATTATGATAATAGATCCCGACTGTTCATGCTTTGTGTCGCTTGCAGGTGCAGTAAATGAAGCAAAAATTAAAAATGTTATTGATATAATGTGATTACACATTTTAAGTGTGTGTTCAACTGGTCACTCATTTATATGATAACAAAGTATTGTACATTTTGAAATCTACTAGTAATGATTTTGTTTTCCTTGACTCCCCAAGTAGCAGTACCACGCATGCATTTTTTTTTTTAAACACAGTCAAGGCTTTACCCACTACTGCATACGACAGTTATATACCTGTCCCAGACAGGTTTTTTTATTGATATGGTTAAAACTGCTGTTGCAGCCTTAGCAAAACATATCACAGCAACTGCAAGATTTAATTAATCTAGAGGTTTCCCTGCAAGAATGTCTAGAAATACATTGCAGGTCTTTCTCACAGTGAAAACACTTTCAGTTGTATTAATTTCTGTTAAACTGCTAATGCTGAAGGAAATCAAAGGGATGGAGGACAATCAAACTGAACACCTTGTATTGCTGCTGAGAAATATGGACATTTAATATAATGGGATACATTTAAAATTCAGTTACAAAGATTTAAGTTAAGATGATAAATGAAAATACATTTAAACATATGTTTGTTTTTGCACACATATTTAATACATTAATGAATGTGCCTACCTGGGAGTTTTCCTTTAAACACATTCATAATAAAATTCTGTGCAAAGTTCCTTTTACATAATGTTCACATTATCTCAAGCACTTATACACATAGGCCCATATTCAATTGCGATTTTGCTAATTCAATAGGGATCAAAATAATCACATAACATATATTTTTTAAAGAAGTTTTTCGTTAGTGAAAACCTTGCTTTTGGATAGATGCTTACTAACAAAAAACTTATTTAAAAAATATATGTGATGTGCTTATTTAGACCCCTATTCAATTGTCAAAATTGCTATTGAATGAGGGCCATAGGATTTAGATGCTAATCTAGTTAATCAAATTTGTTGGCATGATGTCTTATAAATTATACTTGTGTCATTAAAAGGAGAACAAGATTCTTGTACTGTGAAATTGTTTTACAAATATCTACTTTAACTGTATTTTATCTGATTATTTGAAGGATTTGTTAAGATACCATGGAAAGATGACCTTGTTCATTGCTTCACTCTTCTACCTTCTTTAATGTTTTCCGACTTATGGTGCTATCTTGTAAATAATGAGTAATTTTTTGACAGTTTGTGGGTTCCCTGATAGCCCAGTTGTTAGGGTGCAGGTGCTTTTACCACAGCATCCTGGGTTTAAATCCAACCAAGAGGTCACCCTGGTCAGTCCTCAGATGGGAGACCACCTGGGAATGCCACAAGCTGTTTGCTGTGGCCCACTGGAGAAGGAACTGGCACCTCAGTATATATATTAACACTTAATTTACATTACACATAATTAGTGATATCACATCATTCCCACATATAGCTCAATACATATGCATAGCATTAGGCCACAGCACGTCTACACCTCCCATACCCATAATATAATACACACATTCTTGTTTTACCTCACATACATATACACACACTAGAAAATTGCCCATCAGAAATGACGGGAATAATATTTGAAAGCTGGTAAATCTGTTTGCCAGACAATGCCCCCCCCCCCCCCTGTAACTTGCGGGCCTCGTGATGAAGCCCCTCCCATTGTCTACTTTAGGTTCTTGCGATGCCGCTCATTACTGGCCTTGACAAACCCGTCACTTGTCAATGGTATTGGCCACCCACTGTATCTTTTCCCCACCTCTCTTTCCTTCCTTCCACCCCTGTGCCTCCTCCCCCACTCTCCCTTGTGTCTCATTTCCCCCTCTCCCTCCCCTGTGTCACCTTTCCCCCTCTCCCTCTCCTGTACCTCCTAGCCCCATCTCCCTTTCCCCCCTCTCCTGTGTCTCCCTTCCCGCTCTCCCTTACTCCCCTTGTGTCTCCTTTCCCCCCTCTCCCTTTCCCAATCTTTCTTTACCCTGTGTCTCCTTTCCCTCCCTCTCCCTCCCCCATGTCGCCTTTTCCCCCTTCTTCCGTACCTCCTTTCCCCCTCTCCCTCCCCTGTGTCTCCTTTCCCCCATCTCCCTCCCCTGTCTCCTTCCCCTCTCTCCTTCTCCTGTTCCTATTTTCACCTCTCTCTTCCCCCCTCATGTCTCCTTTCCCCCTCTCCTTTTCCCCCTCTCCTTCCCCTGTGTCTCCTTTCTCTCCCTCCCCTGCGTCTCCTTTCCCCCTCTCTCCCATACTTCTTTTCCCCCTCTCCCTTCCCTGTGTCTCCTTTCCCTAATCTTCCTCCCATGTGCCTCCTTTCCCCCCTCTCTGCCTCTCCTGTTCCTCCTTTCACCCCTCTTCCTTCCCCCCTTGCCTCCTTTGCCCTCTCCCTTTCCACCTTCATGTCTCCTTTCCCCATCTCCCTTCCCCCCTTGTGTCTCCTTTCCCCCTTCCCTCCCCTTTGTCTCCTTCCCCCTCTCTCCCTCCCTTGTGTCTCTGTCCCCCCCTCTCCCTCCCTTGTGTCTCCGTTCCCCCTCCTCTCCCTCTCTTGTGCCTCTGTTCCCCCTCTTCTCCCTCCCTTGTCTCGTACCTGGATACAACCCTGCTAGCAGTGCTGCACTCACCTCCTTTGCGGCTCCCTCTTCCTCTGGCCGGAATTCTTTTCTGGATCAAGCGCGCATTGCACATGCGCATACCGCTCATCGCTCATTGCAGCCGAAGTCCCGTGGGCCTCAATGGCTTGCTTTGCTTCGCGAGGCTAACACTTGTGGCCCTTGCTGTGTGAGGGCTGCCAGCATGACCAACAACGAAAACGTTCCCCACACTGAAAACTATATATGTGATATATTTTCTATTGATTTATCCTTATATTTATTTTCATATCTGTAGGAGGGTAAAGGAGGGGAGGAGAGGAGGAGAGTAAGGGCAACATCAGAGGAGGAGAGTGAGGGGAACATCAGAGGAGGAGATTAGGAGAGGAGGAGAGTGAGGAGAATATCGTAGTAGGAGAGTGAGAGGAACATCGGAGGAGGCGAGGAAAAAACAACTGTGGTGGAGAGGAGGAGAGTTAGAGGTATGGCGAGAGGGATCAGCGAAGAGAGAGGGAGAGGAGGAGGCAGGTCTGGGAGGAGAGGTAGAGGTGTAGGAGAGCAGAATATGGCCAAAGTGTGTTCAAGCACTATTTTATATGTTAGTATCACAAATTTCTAAATAATGTGTGATCAACAGTAATATAGATTTTTGGGGAGTTAGTAGTTTGATACATTATAACATTGTTCTGAATACCCATATACATGTATTATTCATAATTAATTCATAAAATAGCAATAGCTATGATTTCACATATTTATTATTGGCATATATCTTGTCACATGCATAACAGCACAGGTGTACCCAAGATTTCCACTGAAAGAGGTAAGTTTCCTGGGTTTCCTTCTGCTTCTCCACAGCCTCCTTGTGCAATTTTTGTCCTTCCTCAAAATCTAATAATTGTCATCATTTCACCCTGTGTCCCTTTGCCTGTAACATCATGTACCTTACATGCTTCTTATGACAATCCAGTGCATGGCCTGTCCCACCTCCCAAACGCGTTGTCGTGGGGTTCTATTGGACCCTGTCCTCTCTTTCATTCCTTACATACAGTCACGAACAAAATATTATCTTGTCTTAAAAAACATTACCAAAATGCATCACTACCTTACATAAGACACAACTAAGATTGAAATACTTTCTCTCACCATATCTCGTCTTGACTACTGCAACTCACTTCGTCTTGACTACTGCAACTCATCTTCAATCCATATTGAATGCCTCCTCTAGACTAATCAACTGCACACAATCTTCAGTGTCTGCACCACCTCTCTGTCAATCACAGCCTCCAGAATTAAATTTAAAATCATGACCCTAACTTACAAAGCCCTCAACTACACTATTCTCATCTCCAAATATTCCCTCATCTGCTGTCTTCGCTCTGCTAATGACCTTCTTCTTTCCTCCTCTCTCAACACCTCCTCTCACTCCCACCTTCAGGACATTTCCCATGCTGCCCCTATTATCTGGAACTCCTTGCAACACTTGACTAGAATATCCCCCTGCCTCAAATCCTTCAAACCCTCACTAAAAACGTATCTGGTTAAAGAAGCCTATCACCTGCCGCCTTAACATCCACAATGCATCTTTCACGCTCCTGTATAGCACCCATACCCTTTAAATTGTAAGTCTGTGAGTTTTCAATCTTGCAAGGTGCCTTGGGAATGCACTTTGGACACTGGATTCTAAGTTCAAAGACAGGGTCCTCCATTTCTTGCACTGTGCTAATACTGGTTTGCTTTGGACACAAATCATGTATAGCACTTCGGAATATGTTGACGCATTACAAATAAATGTTAATAATAATAATAATAATACCTGTGGCATTCACCTCCATTATGGATTAGGGGCACCATTTAGCCACAATCATTGTCACCCACTCCTCTTTTTAAGGACACAGGCTGCCAATGGTGATATTTCTCACACCCCAGTATATAACACCCAACATTTTTGTACCTTCCCATGGATGTGACATACATGATCACTGTCAGTACTGTGATGTGGTTAGGATCAATACTGTTGATGCATTGGAGCATATGTGGTAATTTATGTGGGTTTCCTGATTTGTATTAACCTCTTGATTTTTCATATTACATTTGAGGGTCTATATTACCTTTGAGGTTGATATTTATGATATTTATGTTGAGGTATATTATTACCAAGAGTTGATGTTCCAATATGTATACTGACTCAAAATTATATACTGATTATGCTGTTGTAAATACTACAAGTGTTCGCATGGGACTGTTAGGTATTATTTCTAATGCACTTAAATACTTGTTATGCTTTTTTAGCACTGTACTGTCAGCATTTGCAGGTCTCAACAATACTTTCAAAAGCATTTACAGGTGCTCTTCAGTGCATGTATTTTTTTTCCTGAAAATCTGTAAACTATAGGTATTTTGCAAGTGCTTAGTAAAATTACAATTGAACAGCCTATGTGTAAAAATTAAATAATATTATGAATATGTGAAAATCAATGTAAAAAAGTATTGGTTGTTCTAGAGCATTTTAAGTAGCTCACTCACAGACATGAAAAATTTAATACATAACCGATAACTGTAAGATTTTTAAGCAATTACGAGTGGTGTAAATAGGGAACTGAATACGGTCCTTATTTACACAATAGAAAATCTGTCAAAAATGTGTTATGATTGCTGTCCCACTCACCAGTTTTTTATTCAAGCATTGCACTCCTCATTTTCTAACCTTTCCTACAGTGTCAGTGGAAATGTATTCTCTATTTCTGGATGTTTTGACTTTTCTGGGTATCCAAGTTAGTACTGAAGATGTGGTCACCACTCCCAAAGAACAGCCCGGTATCAATATTTACACATCTGTATATCTGTAATATACCATTCACTCCATGATGCCATATAGTAGCACAGAAAATCATAGTAAGTAATCCCTGTAGTTTATGAAAAATGTCTCATTTACATAGTTACATAGTAATAGAGGTTGAAAAAAAGAATTGTCAATTGCTAATTAATTGTAATTGATCCAAAGGAAGGCAAACAGAAAAAAAATATTAATTTGAAACATAGCCAACTGTCTCAAAAGGGGAAAAAAAAAAATTCCCCCTGACCTCAGATACTGGCAATTGAATTCCTCCCTTGATTAATACGCCTTCTCTAGTCATCCAGGATAACCCGGATTGCCCTTTTTATTAAAAATAAAATAAAATATCCAATCCCTCTTTAAAGTGATTTATCAAATCTGTTGGCACCATCTCCTTTGGTATAGAATTCTACAAAAACTTCACTTGACAAAGCTTTATATTGAACATGGATGTATTTATATGAAGTAATCATATTCCCCCTTTTTTCTAGAGAAATTAAGTTTAATTTCTTCATAATTTAGCCCCTCCATTCCCCTTATTGGTTTTGTTGCCCTTCTCTGTACTTTTCACAGCTCTAAAATGTCCTTTTTATGGAGTGGTGCCTAAAATTACACTACAAATGAGGAATTTGTGAAGTATTTAACACACCATGTAATAACAGTAGGAGCTGCATCAACCGTGAGAATAAACTAAAAGTAATTTGTGCAAACTCTACTTGTGTATATAAATCCCCATATTGTATGACTTCAGCACTCCCTGCTAAAGCTCATTCACAGTGTTTTCACCCTTATGGCATCTCAAACTGATATCCATTAATTTGAATGGAGTATGGAAAACCAAGTAACATTATGGAGGATGAGCTTTAGAACCTGGAGCCACAGTGGAGGGACGGGAGTTGTTATATTATTTTAACTTTAATTTTTGACTCCTACCCCATTCCCCTGCAATGTTAAAAAGCAAGTCGATCGAAGGTAGTGCAAGCTCTACTACTGCAGAAAAGTATATCCCCATCTGCTACGTGCAGCCTTCCCCAAGGTATTAAGGATGCCTCCATGAATCAGTAGATGCATCAACAAATTTTACTTATTAAAAACTAGTTTTATGGCATTTTCCCTACTGAATTATGCCTTAACAGACTTATTTTTTATTTCATCATACAGTGGTGCATTAACTGATATACAGTATGTTTTTATCACACTTCATTTCCACGCAGTAAAATTTCTAGTATATTTAAAATAATCTGCACCAAGAAATTCAATCCCTGGCAGTGTATGATATTATGTGACTGTTAATAACTGCAATCTGTATCTGGTTATACATAAAAGGTTATATTTATACAATATTTTACTATTAAATTATCTGCTCATTAAAGTGATACATTTTTAATTACATTTACGAATATAAAAAATTAGCCTTAGTTTGAATGATTACATTTATTACTGCAAATATGGCTATTTTAGTTTAAGATAGTGTGGAAATAATAATTCATAAATATTATTAGATATTAATAATTCATCGAATTATAAAGCATTTTTTTGAAAGTCAGTCAGTAGTTTGTGTTACAATTGTTACTAAGCTCATTGCCTATCATTGAGGTACCATTAAAATCTTGTATCAAGTCCTCAAATGCAAAGTTACAAGGATGCATAATGATGTACAATACAATTTTAAGGAGACTACAAATGATGCACATAAAACACTGAAATCAGGCAAAAAAAACCCGGTTCATTCATTAATTTAAAAAAATGTAAGATTAAAAATATTTTTTTCAGGTTTTATCACAGTATAGCCATTTGATTACAGGCGTCATGTTGAATATTTGTATGATATTTCTGTATGTTATCATTTATGTTATTTTATGTTAAACTATTTTCAAGATGGTACCTGCATTTCATGAACATATTTTTAAAATGTAAAACTGTTATACAAACAATTCATATATAATGTCAAATTTGTGCCCACAGCGAAAGACTAGGCCCTCACATCACAGCACAACCTTACATCTTATTTACACTTTTAATTTCCATTGTTATCTGTGACAATGATTATTCTTATTTATTTGAATAAAAATGTAAAAATTAGAAACATTTTATTGATTCAACATTGATATAAGTAGTGACCGACCAATAATGAACTTAAACACAACTAAACTTTACTTATACCTTGCCCTACCTGGAGTTTCTCAAACAGTTCATTAAATGTGCTAAATCATTATACAATCTAGCCTTTCTTATCTATTCATATTTTGCTATTGCTTCCTATTTATTCATTTCTTTATTTTGTTTTTAAAAGGTATAGATTTCTATATTATTTCAAGAAGAAATCATATGGTTGTGGGTAGAGGGCACGTGAAAGATTAGAGGGGACCCTTTCAGGTGCTGCTCCTCACCTTGATTTTTAAAATGTATCCACTTATTTTACTCTACTTGTTGAATGTGTCCACTTGTTGCACTAGACTCCTACGGCTACAGTGACTTTTAAATTAAAATACCGTGGCAGTTGAAACTTTTTTGCCATTTATTGTGTTTTGGCTATATACAGTATATTTAATGTGCAATAGATCAAATTTGAATAAAAACACTTTTCTTCTCACTTCATCCCCATTGACTGTTCACTATTCTGTATGGGAAAAGCAGCTCTTCTCACCTCATCTCAGGTGACAACATGCTTAATACATTCCCCCCAGTGTCTAAAAAATAATTGTTGCATGATTTATTAAGATTCTCATTTTGATAATATGCAAATATGCAATTACAGTGAGATACAAATTAGGATTGTTATTTCATTGGTTTCCCCATGAAATCTTTTTAGCTGTAAGGAAAATTAAATGAGACAGATATTTTTCATTATTTCTTGTCTAACTTACTTCCTTGAACTATTAACACCGTAGCCTATTTTTCTCTCTTTCTGAATATTGGTCTTTGAAATCTAAGCCTATTTTTAATTACCAAACAGCATGTTATGTTAAGCTGATTGCTGTGAAATATTAATACAATCCATAATACGATTCTGACAGAGATTCTCTCTATGTTTCAGATATGATAAAATATTTCATAATTCTTAATGTAAAGGTTAGTACTCAGAATAAATATAAAAGATTCATCTCATCTATGAAAAAATGTACTAATAAATTCTAATATTTACTTACGGCTTGTGTGTATGTATGTATATGTGTGTATGTGTGTATGTATGAGTATGTGTGTGTAAGACTTTATGACCATAACAGAGAAATGAAAGAAAATGTAGGGAATTTTATAAAGTTCATAAGGGGAGTAGCTTTAAGAAAAGAGGAATATTGCAAAGAGATGTGCTAAAATGATGTCAGGTAGCTGCAAAAGCTTTTCGCTAAATAGAGTGACAGTCTACATGGAATTTTAATTTCTTATCTGCTCTCAAATTTGATATTTCTATGAAGCACAAGTGAACCTAGACTTATATTTCTACTTGTGTTCTTGGTTACAATTTGAGTTTTTCATTTAAATTACCTTGTGACAAATGACATACAAATTAAGGAAATAATGTGCAATTATTTTTATTACAATAAACCAGATATTGATCTGT
This sequence comes from Discoglossus pictus, assembly GCA_027410445.1. Classification (NCBI taxonomy): domain Eukaryota; kingdom Metazoa; phylum Chordata; class Amphibia; order Anura; family Alytidae; genus Discoglossus; species Discoglossus pictus. The sequence goes on along the minus strand of CM050165.1, from coordinate 272,031,527 downwards.
ATATAGAAGCAAGAGAAGGTTCCGAAATAGTTATTTTTTTCTTTGCATATGTAAATGAGGCCTAAAGGTGTGTCAGGAACCATAAATATAAATTCTAGTAATGAGTCTGATTAGCATATTAATATGTTGCATTTCATTTAGTGAGGCACTTGGTGACTTGAGAAGGATCAGGATAAATGTCTGTAGGCAAATATAGATCTGTGTAAAGCTGATGCTGATGCCAAATGAGTAAATTAGTCTCCCAGTGAGAAGATGTATAGATAGAATAGTTAAGGAATAAACACAGAGCTCTGTGGAATGACAGTTGTCAGAATGGTGCCAAAGAAGAAGGCACTGAAGGCATGTACAATCACAAATGGAGTGGAGTATGAAAAGATAGTGATGAATAGGAGAAGAAAGGTTGCGACGAATCAATAAATGTCCCTTTATTAACATTATGGAATACATATGACAATGTTAATTAACAAACTGAAAAACTGAAAGGTATCAGATGATTGCAGCATAGCCAATAAATGGAGAGGATGTACAAAGAAATGTTTTCTACAGATTTTTTTTATAAAGCATTTTTTAAAAAGAAGGATAGGTGAATGTGTAGTAATGTAACTAACAAAGCGACAACGTGTGAGTGGGAATGACTGAAAAAGATGAAAGAGTTAGGATCAAGAGAATAAATAGTAGGGTGAAAGGGGTGCTAAAGAAGAGCTAAGACCTCATTCTTTATTACAGGATAATGGGGTATTATAGAGTGAGGAAAGCAGATTCAAACCAATAGGGCCAACAATTGTATCTACATAAAAATCTTGATTTCTCCAGATGATGGCTTTATGATTATCATGTACATACTTGAGTTCCTTTATTGGGATATTTTGTTGTAAATGACTAGAAATTTAAAAGTGGCATAAATAAATTGAGGTGTGGAGGTAAAAATATTAAAATGAAGTTGCAGTATACTGTAGCATACTTTAATATAATAATTTTGAGGTTAGAGACGAGAGTAGATCTAGGGACTCATTCTAATCCTAAATAAGTAGCTGCAAGGAGAGGCCGCAAGCTACTTAGCTATTCTTTTTGCGGCCGTCGAGCTGCGCTCCCTTGCGATGAGCTCAATCGCAGCTTACTTCCGTCAAAGCCTTTGATCTTACTCGACCGCAAGAGTTGCAGCCACAAGAAATCCCAAATGGCTATTCAAATGTTACGCTCATCCTTCTGTCAAGCCGGTAAATCGCTAAAACCGAGCCGCAGCTTACTTACACCAAAGAGGTCCCCGTAACACTCTTACTTATAAAACATAGCACCAATTAAGCAAAGTATAAAAACCATCTTGTACTTTTATAAGACGTGAAAGTGATTTTAGGTCTTAGAATTAATAGCACAACATTACCCTATTAAAATTGGCAAATATTTTTTTTTTTATTTCATGTAAAATTTTTGTCATAAAGTCTGAGGGGCTTCAACATCCAAGTCCCTAGGACATTTGAATCAAACCTCTGGGCTTGGAGGTTGAAGCCTGTAGGATATCATGACGGAAATTTACCATGCAAAAATGTGGTTATTTAAGTTGATTTGCGAGTTTGAGATTATTGTGCTATTAATTCTAAGACCTAACGTCACTTTCTCTTTTAATAAAAGTACAGCATGGATTTTCTATTTGCTTATGAAGTGCTACGTTTTGACAGTAAGACCTACGGGCTTGATTAACCTCCAAGCCCATAACTCGTCTTTCAAGGACTTTGGATATAACTTAAACAGGAAATCAAGTATTGTATTGTGGCGATGTGCCAGCTTGAGAATGTTGTCTCTTTAATCCTCATGTCAGCCATTGTGTTCTCCATCATTTACAGGGCTTTACAGTGCTGTCTTGAATTTAAAATTGCATTTATATTTCTACAATGTTTGCAGGCTTGAAACACGGCGCAGCCCATGTGAATACCAGCGTAGACATAGCGCTACCTGGGGCCATAAGCCAGCCGCAAGGAATCGCAAACTTGCTGCCGTTTTATGGCCCCGATTAGAATGAGGCTCCTGAGTTTATAGTATGGTGGAGAGGTAAGCTTGGAGAGAGTGGTTGAGCACTATATTTAAAGCTGTGAAAAATATTTAAACACATTACATATACTATTGATTGTGATCCTTGTTTACTTCCAAATTTTAATATGATGATTGAAAATTTCTGTTGGATTGTTAAATCATTATAAATTATTCTGGACCACTAAAATTAGTATTTTATCATTACATTATAATATACAATTGTTTCGTCTCCAAGCATACCTTAGGGTATGTGAATTATACCTATTTACAAAATCACTATTCAAATGCTACTAAACATAAAACAATATTATGAATGTGCGAACACTCAAACGTATTCAGCTTGACAAAATCCAAATGGTAGTCTTGTGTATCCCAGGCATACTTTACTTACAGTGTTTATAATGTATATCCCCCCACTTCTGTTGGAAAGCCCTAACTCTGCTTATCTATTACCTTTTCTGTAAAATACTTATGCACATTAATCCTAAATCTAACAAATAATATACCTCTTTTGCTAAATGAAAAGTAACCTTGAGGAACAAGTAAGCTAAATTGAATGTATATCATAAAAATGTATCTACTGATGCCAACAAAATAAAAGTCAAATATCCTAAACTGGTGAACTTATTCCACGCAAGTAAGTAAAGTTTGATAACATAAATACTGCAGTAAGCAGTAAATGAAATACAGAAGAAAATCATAAAATATAGATATTTGAGGGGAGCTACATGGATAGCGGTTTGTTATAAATATGTGCAGTTTTTTATCGTTACCAATTTAGTTGATCAAGAGAAGCTGGTCTTCCCTATTTAGCTAGATCTTTTGCATTTGAATAAATAGTAAGAAGCTGAAAAGGATGACAGAAGGACATTAACAGAGGTAGTGAAAAGCACAGACACGAAAGACTCCTCAACCCTCAATACAAATTTCAAAATTACAAAATTCTCACGTACATCATTTCAAGATGTTTTTAATTTATTCAGATGGTAACAAAGCAATTGATCATAAAAAAGACTATTGGCCCATCAAGTTTAAATTTTTAGAACACCTCTAATTTTTGAATTATGTGAACTGTCAATTGATCCAGAGAAAGTCAAACAAAAAAGCCAATTGTCTCATAAGGGGAATAAAATAATTTCAGACCCACATTCCTGGCAACATAATCTTGTATGCCTTTTTTATTAAAAATTATATTGATCCGTTTCTAAATATATTTATTGAATCTTGTGCCACATAAGTATTTGGTAGGGACTTACATAGTCTGACTACCCTTCATGCATAGAATCCTCTTGTCACTTTTAAACCTCTTGCAAAATAGGTTCACTAGCAAAGATTTTTTTTTCTCCTAAAGCCGTGCTGTCCAACTGGCTGCCAGTAGAACAGATGTAGCCCACTGACTTCCATGGGAAATCTCTTCACAAACCTAATTTTAGGATATTATTTATACATTTCCAAATCTTCAGTAACTTAAAAAAATCTCTCTCTCTTATTTCTCTCTCTCTCTCTCTCTCTCTCTCTCTCTCTCTCTATATATATATATATATATATATATATATATATATACATATTGCGTTATTGCGTCTCTTCCCCTCTTTATACATATTACCATGTTATTTGCATTTATATTTGCTGCCTGGCTTTGAGTTCTGTTCCATAGGTGGTTGTCCACATGAACTGAGAAAACCAGAAAGCTTTGGAAACATCCCACATTTCAGAGTTTATTTCAGATTCTATATTTCACGATTCACAATTCATATCTTACAAACCATATTTAAACAAAAACATTTTTAATATTTACTATAGTTAAATAGACAGGTCATATACAAAATGAGTTAGGACCAAGAATGAAAACTGGATATTTTATACTTTGGTTCAAATATCCTCATAAAAAAGTAATACATCATCTGTTACATATTGAGTCACATTTACTAAAGGGTATTTTGAGGTTCGTTGCCCAAAAATAAAGCAATCTTCAGCATATTTCTAGCCGTTTTTCGTTATAATGGAACTAGTGAAGGGCACTGAGGCTCCCAAACACTGCACCATCAGACAGGATTGAAAGCAATGATAACCTGATGGAGCTATGGGCATAGCTTGTTGTTGCAAAGTGTTGAACCATCCAGTAGCTGCTGTATAATAATAATAAAATGGACTTTATCCTTATAGTCACAGGAAACCAGTGTGCAGGGTTCACAAATTAACTTTGTTGCTATTTAATATTAGACTTGGTACAAATCATCTGGCTGAATAAACTGCACAGTGGATTGAGCTCATGCTGCAATGCAGTTTTCCATAGTTCTAATAAAGCTGATTGTACTATATATATTTTTTAAATCTATATTGAGTTCACGGGAATAAACAAACAAGAACAAGTAAAAACTGTATAATACAAATATGGACCATGTAATGTATTGACACATTGTTAAACAACTTTAGACCTTCCATCACTTTGCTACTTCAGACATAGCACTTGATAAATCACACAAAATGTTTCCATGACAGTCTGGGGCTGATGAGTGCCACAGAGATATGTCTACATACAGAATTCTGCAGATTGTCTCTCCTGAGAACTATCTAAATACAACTTGACTGGCCACATGGTGCAGTTCATTAGTATTGTGGTCAATCCCCCATCCTCATTCACTATGCAGCTTCTTTTGGAGGGATAAACTAACAAAAAATATGTATAGCTCAGTTAATACTTCAAAAAAATAAAACCTCCTAACAGCCTTGTGATTTTCAAACTGTTGGTGCATAGTAGTGTTGGTGGGTGAGACCTATGCCTGCGGAGATGGCTGGATTTCCAGGGGAAACCATGAAGAAAGCATGCTACATTCATAAAAGCATGTTTCAGTGTAATACACTTTATGTAAACCCAGCAACTGTATTTACTAAATAATGAATAAGTATTCCTAAAATTAAGTTATCCATATATATATTTTTCTTGTAATGATAACTAACAGTAAACCATATATGTATTACATTATCAAGCAAATCACTAGTCTAATGCAAAATACCCAAGGTTATATGAGATTAGACACTGGGGCCCTCATTCAATTTGGGGCTGCTATTTGCAAGTAACTTTGTGATTTGCTACTATTGGCTTACTTGCTCCAGTAGCTCTACTTTAACTTACCTATTTAATTGGCTGGACCCGCAAACTCGGAGAACTGTAAATGCAAATATAAATTCAATCCAGCACTGTAAAGCACTGTAAATGATAGGGAACACAATGGGTGACATTAGCAATAAAAGCACAACATTCTCAAGCTTGCACATGGCCAAAATCAAATACTTTCTTTCATGTTTAATTTCCGTCCAAAGTCCTAAGGGCTTGAATAACCTCCAAGCCGTACATCGTTATTCAAGCCCGTAGGACTTTGAACCAAAATGGAGGTTGGATTCCAAAGTTCTACGGGCTTGGAGGTTCAAGCCCGTAGGACTTTATGACGAGAATTGAACATGAAATAGAGTATTTATTTATACTTATTTGTGAGCTGGAGAATGTTGTGCTATGTGTTATGCTACATTGGGCATTATTGGGTATTACTAATACATGAAAATTAGTAAATGGCATGTAGGCCTGTACAATGTGCCATGATTCATAGATTACTAACAATGGCCCTTTTAGTAAATTACCCTTTTAGTATAAACTCATATTAGAAAATATGATTTATGTAATACTTGATGTATAAGAGAAGACCAATAATGCAAACAATGCTGTAACTCAATTTACAAAAGCATATGAGGTCATAAGCAAAACCATAGTATGAGGTCATAAGCAAAACCATAGTATGGCCAAAATAACAGTAATTTACAAAATCACTAATTCTAGTCAATGATAATTCTGTATAGCATAATTCCTCTCGAATTTCAGAACTATTGTAAACATTTTTTTTTGTAATTGTAAAGGTGTTTACAGAGGCAACATATGAACTTTTGCTACTTAAAAATAATAATATAATCTCCTCAAAAACAATTAATGGTTTTTAAGCAAATATATATACTATATATATATATATATATATATATATATATATATATACAATATATATATTTATGAAACAAATAATACATTTGTAAACCCATTTGCATATCTAAAAATAAGTTAAAAAGCTTATTTCTTACTCAGATTTCCTAGAAATACAAACATTGTACTGCACTCTGAGGCAACTGGGCATGAACAAGCAAATTAGAAGACAATGCATCTTACTATTAAATCCCCCCCCCCCAAAAAAAACACATTTTAGACGTGGATGCTTTAAAACATATTCTCGCTGTATTACAAAGCTTTAAGCAAAGCAAAGTATTGGATTTTGCACATACCAAGAACCCACTCACAGAAAGTACAGTTTCAAGTTTGATGCCTCTCATCAGTGTCAGGTTGGTTCTGGCTTGTGCTTTGGATTTTGCCGGACGAGTGCAGTACAATGACTGTATTTCTGGGAAATAAGTTTCTTAACATTTTTTAGACCTGCAAATGGGTTTACAAATGTATTATTTGTTTTCTATACTCTGTATGTAGCTTTTTTTACTCACCATAAACTAAATTATTGTTTTATATATACATATGCATATAAACATTTTTTCTCAAATTTTGATTACTAGGTTAGTTTTTAAATTTTGCAATCATGGTCACTCAGTCGCATTCAAAAAATTAAATGACCCTGTGAGAAGTCTAAATTAGATTTAATTTAGTCACATTCTTCAGGTTCATCCTCGCCTCACATTTTTGCAATCATAATTCTAATTGTTAATCAACCAATTCACAGTAATTTAAAATCATCATCTTACCTTTGTTATCTTCCATGCCAGGATCTCCTTTTCTGTAAATGTCAAGCTTCTCACCATTTGGTTTAATATTTCTTTAACCATCTGTCGTTGTGTAAGATGTATCCTTGCAATGTCTTTAGTAAGTCAAGTACTTCTTTATTATGCTGGAACAAGTTTATGCCACTGATATTCTACCAGAATCAGGACGCTGCTTGGCCACCTTAATCCAGGATATCTTTCTCTTTGGAATCCAGCTTTCCAGGTTCAACAAATCAAGGTTAGTGAACACAATTCAACACAGGGTGTTGAGGAGAAATACATGAAGAATATTAAAAGGTATCCAGAAACTAAAGTTAGGGGATCTATAAACTCTTCCATTGATTGGTTCCCCTGTGACTCTGATAATTTTGAAGACATCTAGCATTGATCACATGAACCAATATGACAAACTTTTTTGGGGTTTGGAGGCAAGCATATATGGTTGTCTTTTACAAGCAAGCCTGAGGCCTTAACAGCAAACTTTAAAATCAAAGGGAACATATTTATTGTTAACCTGTTAGAGCTTATAGCAATAATCATATATCTGAGTAGAAGATAGTTTTAGAAAAAAAAATTAGAACAATAACCTACCATAAAACTGTCCAGACAGGAAGCATTTAACAATGACCATTCTAAAAGCAGAATCTCAATAAAGCAGCCAGCGGCAGGAGTCACTTTTTGCTCACTTGTCTTGTAGTATAAGCTATACAAATGTTTTGAAACTTTTAAACACCTTTAACTGAGATTGTGATTGCTTCTATATGCTCTAAAGGGACTCATTTTATTAATGTCTCCTGATATGTAGCTGAAGATTTCCTAGTAATTATATTGAAAAGCAAGGCTTCCACTCTAATTGTATATGTTCTGAAAATAAGCTAGATAGTGTATTCTATTTTTTGGGGGGTTGATGCTGAAAGTAGAAAATAGTACTGTATGTGCTTATTTCAATCTTATGCCTAGGCCTTCATCCTCCTCTCCAATAAAAAGTGTTCCTTTCTCCCCACTGCTTGCTGTAATCATTTCCTTATCCATCCAACAGCATTTACGAGTGGCTTCCTCTCTTAGCACTCAAACAAATCCAGTTATATCTCTAATATACATTATGCCAATAATTCTCACATGGCAAGCCCCATAATAAATATTTGTTTCTTGTAATTTAAGTATTAAACCTCTTGGTCTAATTTTCTTTATTTGCTTGTTTTTACCTTACTAAAAGCATGGCAGCTTATTTGATAAGAGAGCAGTTAAAGAGCAGTGAAAAAAATCTTCTGACTTTTTCCTGCTTTTAGAAAATTCACTTGTAACCTTATTAGCTGCAGTATAATTCAATTACTGCTTGAGTTAGCAACTGCTGTATGGCCACTTTAGGCTTGCTTAACTAGAGAAAAATACATTAAATAAACTGTTTAACATGCATGAAAATACTCGAATTTCATAAATAACATTAAAATTCTTACTTTTATTCAAGTCATTAATGTCTAAGAAACTCAATATTATATACCCCTGTGTAAAAGGGTAAAGGTAATCAGCCATAAAAAATATACTGAATTATTGCTTACTCAACTCACTGAATCATGTCTAAACATTTATCAATGTACAAATAGTCATTTTGATAGTACTGTGATCTCTGAGAATATTTTTCTTGTCTAATCTATGTCTCACTATGTATAATATTGGAGTATTAATAACTGCTGCTGATCTATATATCACATATACACAGTGAAGTGCAATTAAAATTTCAGTTCCATTTTCCATGTTGTATTCTAAACGAAGGAACATAGATTTAAGGGCATATAAGAATAAAACATGTCCATCTGGTGTGTCCATTATATCTACAAGCTTGGCTTAATTAAAACTCACAATATAGTAGCTTTATTTCTATTCCAGGTATGCTTACATTCCTTATCTGTGTTTGACCCTACCGCTTCCACTAGAGGCAGCTCCAGTTATCTACTACTACTACTACTTTCTCATATTACCCCTAAATCTCCCACCTTCCAACTTCAAACCATCACCTCTTGTTCTAAAATTCTTCTTTTTCTTAAGTACACTTCCCTCTTGAACTGTATTAAATCTTTTAATATATTTGAAGGTATAACCTTTCCCCCTTATATCCTCTAGTCTGTACATATTCAGGTATATATATATATATATATATATATATATATATATATATATGTTATATGTTTTGTTTTTTAGACCATGCACCATTTAATCACCCTTTTTTTTAATTGTTTCTGCAGTTTATAATTGTATTCTTCCTTTAACCCTGTACAGTGCTACGGAATATGTTGGCGCAATACAAATAAAAGATAATAAGAATAATTTTGATAATGTCCTTTTGATGATGCAGTCTTTAAACGACACAGTATTCTAGGTGTGGTCTAACTAGGGATCTAAAAATGGCTTTTCTTTTTCTTTTTTCTGTTACTAATTGCTCTACCAATACATCCAAGCATCCTAATTGCTTTTTCTTGAGGCCTTGTTGCATTGTTTGCCGACTTTTAAATTATGCCATGTAATGGCTTTGCATTTCTCAAAGTTGAAGTTTAAATCTCACATATTTGACATTGCTCTAGTTTTATTAAATAATTACTCATTTGACTTATGCCTACTGGAATGTGTACCCTGTTACAAACAATTTCCTTTCTTTGAAGGCCACTAGTCATATCACCAATACAATTTTAATTAAAACAGGTCTCAGCACACAACCCTGTGGCATTCAGCTGGTAACCATCACTTCCTCTGACTCGACCCATTTAACTATCATTCATTGATCAATCTTCTACAGCCCGAGTTCTATGCACTGAACTATGTTAGAATCGTGTTCCAGACTATGAAGTTTACAAACAAGTTTACTGTTTTGGGCAATGTAAAATGCTTTACTAAAATCTAGATACTCTGGTATAGGTATTCAATAATTCTTTCTTTCAAAAGTGTTTAATTAGTATACATACTACTGATGTCAAACTTTATGGTCAGAACGTTTAAGTAGTTTACTATGTCCCTGATTTCCTCTGCATAGCCATGATCTACTTTCTTGAGTCATACAATCCACCCATTAAGTATTCTCTTTTCAATAATATACCTAAATAAAGTGTTGTCACCTTTTAGTTATTGATTAAGCAATCTTCTGTTCTGCTTGGCCTTTGGCACATCTGATAAAACTTGTTTTACCTGCCTCTGTTTGGTTTAATATCCTCCTCTGGCTGTATGTTCTATGAGCTATTTTTTTTTTTTTTTTACAAAAGACTACTACCTCTCTAGAGTATCAGATTGGTTTTATTTTTGTTTTACTTTTCTGAACAAGTTTAATAGGATGTACCATCTGAAATTGCCTGCTTCAGATATTGCACTCCACTCATATTTGTTTTCCTCTGCCTTGGAATTTCTTAGGTATTTTTGACTTTTTTTTATCAACATTCATATTACTAAACAAAGCTTTTCAGTACACGATTGAATACAAATAATATTTAAGGAAGTTTTTATTGCTTCTCCAGGCACAACAAAGTGATGCTTTTTAGAGAGATTGGAAAGTTAAGAGGCAATACAAACTGATGTTTAATTATTTGCTGGCTAGGGTACGGAAAAGAGTAAGGGTAAGTTAGTTTTTTGATAGATTCACATTTGTATTACTGGATAAGTTATTATGAGTAATGTAGTGATATGGCTGTGGTTTGACTAGTATTATATATCATACATATTATAAATACATATCTGTTGGAAAATATATCATTAAAATTAATGTATTAACTTAGATTGGATGTTAATGCCAAATGTGCACTATGTAAAAGGATAAAGCCACCTGCAATATAATCAGTGTTGTATAGACTAATAACGGCACTATATAAAATCCCTAGCACTGCATGTTCCTTGGCATCCTGTTAGTTCTATTGTTCAGTCTGGATTTGTCTATAATAGTTTTGCCTCAATAGGCATTAAATTAGAAATCAGTAACAACACATCAATTCAGAAAACATTTCAGCTACTACACTCGAAGGCCATTCCATTTGTGTCAAGCAGCAACATTTCAGTTTTCTAGTGCTTAAACTGGGATTGACTTTGTCCTGAGCTTTGCTCCATACCAATTCAGTACAGAAAATTAATATATTCCCGCTGCTTTAGCATTAATCAAACTGGAAAATTACAATTCTAGTCAAGGTACGAGTAAAGCACAGAAGATATGCACTGAATTCTAACACAGCCTCTGTATAGGAAATTATGTGCTGATAAGGGAGCAAAGGTCTAATGTTAGAAAGCATCTTATGCCTGAAAAAGTATTTATTGCATCAAATAATGTCCCCTCAGAAGAGGTAAGGACTAATACAATAAAATAATGGAAAAATGTTTGGTGCAATGTAAAATATAATCCTGGGTAAAACAGGATTAATATGGTTATAGAAAATGCAGCAGAAATTGACAAAGTAGATGGGCCAAGTGATTATTTACTGATCTAATTGATTACATTTGTGGAATCTGCCATAATGCTCCTTGAGGTGGGAGGAGACATTGAATGTACAGGAATTTTGTGTATGCACTATGGGAATATGGCAGTGCTCCTTTAAGCATGAAACAAGATATGCTGCTAAAGATTACAGAAGGTAATTTTCAGCAATGATAGAACATAGCAGATTATTTTATTCTCAGTTGGGTATAAACCCTGAGGCTCATTAAGCTTCACAAGGGTTGTGAAGTGCATTACTGAAGGCAGGGATGACTATTTTCCATCTGAAAACGGCCTTTGTAGCCCTTCATAGTCCTTTGCAGCTCCTATGAATCTATGTCAATGTCAAATTTAGTATTAAAAGTAGTGTATGCTAAAACATCACTATTCGGTTTGCCTATAAAAAGGTAGCCATTTTCCAAAATGTTACAAATATCGTTCATTGAAATTTAACCTAATTGTGATGATGTACAAATATTTCTTATGGGCATATGATCTGTAGTTTGGTAAAAGGTGTATAGGTGTTGCTGGATCATTACCATTACCAATAGGGGAATTACTTGCTTATTGCCAACCTTAAGCACTTTATAAATATTTGCAATTTAAACAACTTTTTATGTATTTTATTGAATTGGGCATCTAGTTATACAAGCATACCTGTACTAAGTTTTCAGGGCTTGTAATAGGGTGAGAAGGTATGCTCAAAGGCTTTTCCTTGTTGTAAATTGAGCACACTGAATCACTACAAAGCACATTCCATTCTAGTAGTACTAACTTGTAAAGGAGCTAATGATAATAAAAAGTTGATTTGTTACAACTAATGAGGGAGATGTACTATGTATCCCAAAGGATAATGTGCATCACTGTATTTGATATGTACTGTTTCATATGGGGGGAAATCGCCATAAAAGCCCTTAACAACCAATCATAGTCATTGTGAAAGCTTAGTAAATATCCCTCAATGCCACATATAGCACTCTGTACAATATACTAATATTGTGGGTAATTATTAACCTATGGCAAAGTGAAGGGGATATAATGTGATTGAAAATTTTATTTATTACTTATATCAAACAGCGACGAGTAAAATGAATAAAAACAAGGGAGATGAAGGGAAAATTTTAAAAAAAGGGCAAATGCAAGTACAGTAATCCTGGTTCTATACAGAGACTCTGTATTATAAATTTTCTCCAATTGGAGGGATACTGATACTACAACTTACTTACTATTAGAATTGTAATAGCTGTGACTGCTAGTTGTAGTATCAGTATCCCTCCAATTGGAGAAAATTTATAATACAGAGTCTCTGTATAGAACCAGGATTACTGTACTTGCATTTGCCCTTTTTTTAAAATTTTCCCTTCATCTCCCTTGTTTTTATTCATTTTACTCGTCGCTGTTTGATATAAGTAATAAATAAAATTTTCAATCACATTATATCCCCTTCACTTTGCCATATTGTATTTGGGGTGGAAAACACCCTGGGGAACCATAAAATTCCTCACATTACCTAGTTTGTTAATAATTTACCTATCATAGAGGTTGTGATGACGGGTAATGTTTGCTAATATATTACTATAGTTATAAAAATCTTTAGGGCTGTGATGGCTGTTTACCTTTTAGTCTCTGTGAATGTGTAGAAAACCTCCCCACTTATCACAGCCATATGAATAGCAAGTGGCAGAGCTAGTGAATAGAGCGCACCTGTTAAAAATCCCCTGGGTCCCCCTCACAAGGTAGGTACCTATAAGAGCCCATTGAAAAAAGCCAAAAATATATGTAGATAGTCCGATCATCCCTATAAATTAAAAAAAATCACCTTTCTATAAAAAATAATTATCTGCCCTCTCCTGTAATAATAAATGTCTAATTTCCCTTTAACCCATGCAGCTGCTGGTATTGAAGACCCCTACCCTGTTGTGAGCCCTGCTGCTTTGCACCTGTTGCATCGTCAGTAGCTACGCCACTGGTGATAGCTTTGTAAATATCCCTCCACATGGCCACATGCATATAATATCTATTATAGAAGTGAAAAATATTGCATTTCCTCTCATCTTTGTTCACAATTCCAAATTTTGCATTTTAGAGCTATTACTGTATAGATGCTGTATGTCACCTTTTCCTATCCTGCTAAACATTCTTTCTCTGGATTTCAAACGTGCAGCAAGTCCAGTGTTCTGAGCTGGTATACGCTTAGTCTGTTCTGTATAATTATATAATCAATTCAGGGCAAACTGGGTCACATCTACTTAAACTTTCTAGTAGAGTTTGGTCCTAAAACTATAAACTATTGTTATACATCCTGATGTTCTCCTTTAAAGAAATCAGCTTGAATTCAAGACTTGTACTGCTCATGATGTTTCCCCATACAGAAAACACACAAACCTGGCAATTATTTGAAAGCCAACCAAATATTGTTACTGCTATTACCATTCTGATTTAATTATAAAATATTGGCATTTCCATAGCACTATACAAAATAGAAAAAAATGTAATGAACTTATAATGCTGTATAATATAAAACTTTACAGTTTGTGACAGCAATTACAAATGTATCATATTAGCATTAAATGTTAACAAACTGTATGTGCATAAGGCTGCATCTTATTGGCTGAAAAGAGATTTAAATAATGTGTTAGCCTATTAAGGCCTGGTTGAAATTAGCCAATGAGATAAACAGGCAGCTCCAATCATTGATAGATGGCAATGTATTTTTTAACCCCCTGTCCACTTTAAAACATGGTAGGGATTTCTTAATAGACAACATCTTCTGGTATCTATTTCTGTTCATCTATAAATGGCCGTATGACAGGTTGGTTGATCTACAAATAGTTTAAGGTTTCAGCAACTGTGTTTCTTTCTTGCCAATTTATAATTAGATTTAAATATTATTCTATTTTTGTCTTACATTTTCAACTTTACCCCCACATATAAGGACTATTAACATATCCTTGAAGCATGCAATAGTTGCCCGTGCACACAGTTACACAACCTATGACCCTACCTAAGAAATTAGGTTTTAATGGGTCCCCAAGTATTTCATATTCAGGGGAGGATTTCCTGCCGCTCTCCCGTTGCAATGCTCTTTTGTTAATTCTTTTTTTTAAATGTGAAAATGCCCTTGATTTATAAATATAAATATATATAGCTGTTTATTTTTTTTTTGCTCCATTCCACTAGCACTGCTACTGTTCCTATTCCCACAGTCTAAATGATAATAGCTACTGTGTACATTAGTTACTGACTTTTGAACTTACAGATAAAAAATACTTTTACTATTGATTTGTAAAGATTTGCCATCTTTAACATCATTTGAACAAAATGCTAGCATAATATATCTTAAAAAAACTCAGCAAAAGGAAACAATATTGGCTATGCTCATATCATCCCCTTTCTAAGTAATTATTACTTCAGGTTACAAAATCAAAAGTTACAATATGAGATATGGTAATTTGTATACAAAATACAGGCTGGGTAATAAAATATTACAGATAGAAATAATCAGTGCAAAAGCTCTGAATGGCATTTTCTCTTATTGCCAGTGTGACAATCCAGGAATCAGAACTGGAACCAAGAAATTGCAAAATACAAAGATGCAACACGATAACAACAATATTAATTTATTAAAATCAATATTATTGTAAGTTAGCAAGTTTTCAATCTTGTGTTGCTGCTTTGCAAACAAGCACTTTGTACGTGTGGTTTTGAGCTCAAAAACAGGGCCCTCCATTCTTTGCAATGTGTTAATTATTATTTTTTGCTTTGAACTTAACCCCTGTATAGTGCTACAGAATATGATGGCGCATTACAAATAAAACATAATAATAATAATGAAACCAAGAGGAGACCACTTATCTTGAAATAATGCTTCATGTAAAAATATGTTGGCTAAACCCACTCTATGCAGTATGTACGCTGTTATATATATCCTCAAGGTAGAGATATATACATTATATTCACTTGAAAAAATAGCTAAATTATTTCCCATCATCAGGTTATATGAAGTCACCATTAGTCTGTGCTAGAATACATCTAGAGCACATTATTTTGCATCCTCCCAAAAACAAAAACATCTTAAATCAAAGAACTGCCACCTATTCTGTGCATTATCATGTGCTCATAATATTTCTATATGTTCCAATAAAATCCCTCATCTTTTATATACCAAAATATTTACCTTTTCCTTTTGTGCCTCCGAATTATAGCAGAGACCATGAGTGCACACACTCTCCATCAAATATCAATCTCTTTGTAACTTTGACCAATAGGTCACAAGCTTTTCCTTCCTGCCACCATGCCTCAGGTTTCACCCTAATGACAACTGATAGACCACCTATCTATTATGCCCAACTACTGAAAACTTTCCACTTCATGGTATGCCTTTTAATCAATTGAACTACTTCTATTCTATTCTTCTGCTTTTCTCTGGAAACTGTTCTACTTTACAAACTTATGGTTGTACTGCTTTTGTAACATTGTAAAGCACTTCAGACAGAAGCTATATATACATGTGAATACATAAATATAAACAATTTGCCCATAGGGTTATAATTATTTCCACATTTCAAACAGCCAATCATAATATAGGACACTATTAAGACAATGCAGAAAATTACAAACCGAAAATACAATCTAGATATGGGATTACAATCACTATAAACAGATAGAAAACAATTTCTCATAATTAATTAAAAACCATGCGCAAATCATGAGATTGTCTTCTTTATGGGTGCATCATCCGATGAACTTAACTTGCCAGGTATGATCACTGACATGGCTACAGAATAGGAGATTTCAAAAAGGCTAATGATCATTAACTCAGGAGAACAGAAAAATGATTAACTGTAGCTTAGTTTCAAAACTGTCAGGCTATCTCCCCTCTGGTAATTGCAATATATGCAAATAGTAAAACAAAAGGATTTTTTCTTCTACTGTGACTAATGGGAGTTTTAAAATCAAAGTGTTCAAAATGTCAAAGCATGAATGTTATATATTTGATTCAATGCAAATGTAATTAGGTAATATTTGGGTCAAATACAATACATAAAGAACAGGATTCAGGAACAGAACTGAGAAAATTAAGAGTGCTAAGAGAATGAAAGAAATATGACATTTGTTACAGACCTACTTTCTGAGGGTCTTTTATGTGAGCCGTAATGATTTTAAATTCACTGTTATTGAAAACAATCTTGGTATTAGAAGATAATTGACTAATAAACCAAATTAATTGAAAAAACTCCTTCTGGATTGCTACTTTGTCATGGTGACTGGGCTGGTGTACTTTAATGAAGTTCTGTGCTCTACTATATAGGGTCATCCAAGAAGGGTAGATCAAACAAATTGCAGTCCACTGAAGGAACTGTCAACCCACTCCAGTATATTTGTCAAAATAACCTTATGGAAAAGCACAACCAAATTTGGTAGCAGAAGATGAGCCCCTAAGCTCAGAAGGTGCCTACCACATTACTGGGGAATAGCAGAGGGTGAGTGCAAGTAGCACCAGATGTAATGAAGTGGTAGGCCAAAGTCAAGAGGATGCCCTGCCGCGGATGTGTCTGGTAGGGAAAGGAAAGACAGCTTTACTTTCCAGAACCTGGAATGTTACAACTATGATCCAACTGTTTTATTGTGTGTGATGTTTTTTACTTAATGTAATAGCATTTCTACTTTGTAAATGTAATTCATTTTGTATTTTCATAAACAAAAAATTCACACACACCATTATGGGAAACAGTCCTGTTCCACTACAGTGCAGCAAAGCAAAATAGCTATATTTGAGTAAAGATATAGATTCAAAATAAAATGGAGGACTTTATCAATATATATTTGTATATTCATTTTAGTTATCTAGCCTTTAATGTCATAAAAAATAAAACAAGCATTATTACTGGAAAAATACAACCATTGAATTAATTTTTTTCAACAAAGTTTTTACTTTCACAAATGACATGTGATATGCCTGAAGTTTAATGACACAGTAAACTGCTTATTTGCCTAATTATAAGAATTTTGTTTGCTAGAACATATATTACATTTAAGATTTTAGAGGGCGCTCTTATAGTCCAGCAGCTTTGGTATCCTAATGGCCTTAACAAATTTATACAAATAAAGTAAGAAGCTTAATTAAAACGTACTAACACTATCCAGAATTGGAAGTAAGCTTCAAGCATGTGTACTGGTTTTCTGGGTCTTTCTATGGCACCCAATTATCATCCCAAAATGTGTTCATTGTACATTGTTAAGGCAATGAACCACTTGATCACATTTGAAAAGAAATCTCTATGGTACCAATTAAAAAGAAAAAATCCTAACTAG
This sequence comes from Discoglossus pictus, assembly GCA_027410445.1. NCBI lineage: Eukaryota > Metazoa > Chordata > Amphibia > Anura > Alytidae > Discoglossus > Discoglossus pictus. The sequence goes on along the minus strand of CM050165.1, from coordinate 272,013,928 downwards.
TGTCATTGCCAAAACAGTAAATCAATGCTGTAGCAAAAAGTACACCTGTTCTGATAAACAAATATAGATAATTTGATTTATGTTTGTGAATTTTTAGCTACAAGGTGCTGACCTGAAGTTCTTCAAAATCCCACCGTGAAGAAAGTCTTGGTTGAAACTTTATCAAATTGACAAGAAGTGGCAAGAGCATATGTTGTGAAGATAAAAATAAATTAAAACCAGATGCTAAAATCCCTTGTAACTTAATTCAGACAACTTACTAAACACCAATAGCAAAAAACAATCATAAATACAATGTTTTTTAGAAAGCAAAAAAGTAATGTATACCTGCATGAAGTCCCATAACATTATGGCGATGATACATTACTAACTTTTCCAAACAAGTTTCAAAATAGTGACAATGTTACCTGTAATCTTAGAAATATTACCTGTTTATTTAAGCCTTGGTACACTATATTATGTTGGTCAAACAAGGTGCAAACCAGTGATTTTGATCCTTATAAACTTGGTAAGCATCATTGGATGCATTTGCATTTGTCAGACCAAATGCAAGCTAAGTCAGATATCGAAAGATGAAAGAGGTTAAAATATAAATTAATACATAAAGATCATTATTTCTTGTTATCATATTCTAATATTTAGCTTTTTGATTATCACAAGAATTCATTGGTTGGCAACATCAGACCTTTTTCCATTCATACCTGTTCTGCCTTATTAAATATTCTAGTTATCCCTTTTTAAAGCCAAAATTCCTACAAATAAACTATTCAGTCGTTTTTCTTGCTATTCATCAGAAAGTATTCCTTCTCAGAATTTTTTTCATAGTGATTATTAAATCATACTATTTCTTTTATTAGCTGTTATGCAATATTTGCCATTTCAAACCTAGCTCTAATATATTTTTCTGTTATGTCAGTTGTTTATTAGTGTGTATCTATTCTCTCATTGTAGTTACTATTGAATGTTACATATATTTATGCACTTCATATTCGATGTCCTTTGTTTTTCAATGAATGCTAATCTAAAAAAGGAGGTCCATAGGTATAATTTTATTGCATACCTGGATGACTACATGGCATGAGAGTGTGTCTTTGATTTGTATCAAAATAGAAGCTAGTTATTTATCCAAAAATAAAGTTGTTGTTGATCAGATAAAATGATAAATGTGTCTGGCAAAACCATTATAGTGATGACATACATTGAATACTTTGCTATTTTAAATGATTATAAATCACTTTAAATATGTTGTACATCAGTTACTCTTACTATGTAAAAATGAAGTTCACTTAATCAAATCAAATCAAAATCCAAAAAGAAAAATATGTTTTTTTTTAACATTCAACTAATAAATAGATTTAAATATAGGCAAGTCTAAAATGTTTATTGCAGCTAAAAAAATGACAGGTTCTTTCTTTAATTTAAATTATTCTAGGAGATTTATTAAAGTTTATTAAAAATTAAAAAGAGGATATCTAAGTGGAGATTGGTTCGGATTATAAAAGATATATGAAATAAATAAACTATTAATTATAAATGATTAAGTAAAGTATGAACAATAAAGGGAGCCTTAATAGTTGGAAATCTCTCATGCCATGTTAACTCATTTGAATTCATACCAAGAACCTAAGAATTAATGCTTAATAAATAATATTAAAGACTAGAAAAAGTGGTTTGTTTAAATGAAATATAAAGTGATCTCAAAAGTAAAATGTATGTAATCACTGCACCTCTCTTTAATATATTAACTATTTATAAAAGGGTAATAACATTAAATTAACAAACTGACAGAATGCAATAGAACAGGTTTCAGATGTCAAAGCAATGACACTAGTGGCAAATGAGGTATTTTAATTGTATAATTGTAAGACTTAAGTAGCAGAAACAGAATAATGTAAACATGACTAAGAGCATCCCTTTGTAGCTGAAAAACATATTATTCAAGCTGCATACAACAATATCTTGAAACTATCAAATGGAAAGGAAAATATATATTGCTTTTGTGTGTGCCTGTCCATTAACTTCAATATGTGCCAGTGACTGATCTATAGATATGTTCAGTAGCAAATATTCATGAAAAACTGGGATATTGAAAATAAAAAAAGTTTGATATGTTTCAGTTACTATAAAAAAAGACCAAAAAAGTATTTTGGAAGGGTGCAGATATATTTGCATACAAAAAAAAAAAAATACAAAAATGGTCTAAAGATAATACTTATAATCACTAATTGATATGAATAGTAAAATGAGGATTTGGAACACTGTGAATATTTCATTGGACTTAATATTGGACACAAATAAAACATTATATTTATATACAGATTTTCATCACCAGAAACAAAAGCAGAGAAGGGAGAAAGCAAATTATATCACACACAGCAGATAAGGAAATATAAAATAGACTTTCAGATCAAACAATGAGATTCATATACAAAAGGTTACATACAGCCTGAGCAGACAATATAATGGAAACCTAGGAGCCAGCTATTTTACTAAGGAACTACACCTAGACAGACCTTAGCAGCCAAGTTAGTTAACACTAATGTATAGTACAGTATATATTTCAGTTATGGAACCTGGCACCTGTTTAGTATATTGCCACATAGTGCTACTTCATCATTCACAGAAGATGTGTTTGATAAATGCCCAGTACACACAAGGATTCACATAGTGGACACTACAGGTTGCCACAGTAAACTTATATCTGTCTTTAATGCACACATCCAGAGTTGTTACAATATGAAAACAGAAATTATCTAGAATACATTGTGAGCATTAGATAGAAATGCATTTTAAAGTTTTTGAAACACAGTGAGAATGGAGAAGGAAGCTGAAAACAGATGGTGTTATTTTGGGGGCAGCTGAGAGTCTAGCAAACATATCTTAGTATGGCAGATTGGTTTTGGCTGTGCTAGTGACAGGAATAGCTTGCACTGTGCTCTGTGAAACAAAACCATGTTTTAAGAGGATTTTTGCCAAAAGCATAAATTATGGTGAGACAGAATCAATAAGCTTGGATAACACTGCTATAACAAGTTAAAACTTAGTAAAACAGTTGTATTTGTAACCGCTAAGAAGTTCACCATACAATGTATTAGAAACAGGCTAATTGGCTGATTTAAAACAAATTAAAAATAAATACTAAAATAGTTTTGCAGAATACAGGCATTATAATATTGGGCTGGATTGGGCAAATAAACATTACATCTCTTGTGAGAGATCTTTCATTCACCTCATTATAAAAGCCTTCCTAGAATGGTAGCAACTTTTAGAGACAGTGGGTAAAAATTACTAAACTAGAATGGACTGTTAAGCACTTCTCCAATGCTGGCATGGCACAGCCAAAACAGCCTCAAAAACCTGCTTTGCTGTTTTTTTCTTCATTCATATAGTCAAAGAAGAAAAAAACAGTACTACAGACCATTTTGGGTTAATCACATAAGACATACTTGCATATATTACTACTTACTATAATAATATGTCCAGATGCAAAGGTAATCTGTTCAAATTAACGTGTTAAGGAATTTACTGAAGAAGATAAATGAAATGGATAAGAAGGTCAATGATATACATGGTCATCATGCTGTTAATCTTGATACGGATACACTTTCAAGGTGAAACATTCTCTAATTGGGATACTAATGAGAAATGGTCCAAAGGGAAGACATGAAGCATATCAATGAAGAGTTAAGGGTTAATTGTTTAGACAAAGTATTACTAGCAAACTAAAGAAAATCTTTATTTACATTCAAAAACTTTGCCACTGTTAAAATCAAACTAGGTATCTATTCTCCATTTTGAAGGCATATCTAAATTTCCTGGATTATGAATTCATCTGATAGAGGAAAATCAGTAGTGTTTGAAAACATTTTTGGAAAAAAAAACCAAAATAAAAATTAACAAACATTCTCTGATGTTTGTAAGCAGCAGCTTTTGAGAGTTGACACTCCTGAAAAACCCTTCTAAAATTAGCATAAAATGCATAATTTGTTTCGGTCAATCAGTGATGGCAATTTGTGCAGGAAGGAATCATGGGATGTGTTGTCTCCCTGTAGAAGGAAGTGGGGTGTGGAAAACAAGTTTTATTTTTAAATAAAATAAAAATGTATGTGTTTAGAATGACTCAATGAAATGTGTGTCTGATATAAGCAGCATTTGTTAGTTAGAAAAGGGGAAAAACAGGGAAACTTAGATATATCTTTAAGTATATACTTATAGGAGATATAGTGAGACTCAAACAGTAGAAAGAAAGAATCCTATGATCATCAAGGAATTCCTCCTGTCTGGAAGGCACACACTATTTATGAAACCCCAAAGCTTGCTAAAAAAGCCCTACTGTAGAAACAAAGAAAGGTAAGTGTCTTGCAATCTCCCAGTAATAAATAGTAACAAAAAACATGTGTCAGACTCTGTCCTTAAATACTGGGTAGATACTGGAATTAAATCAACTTAAAACAAGTAGACTTAAGTCTAGGGCTAAGTGGATCCTCTAGAATGGTTGCAATCTCAATTTGTCAAAATTACTACTACATGAAACATCAAGTTCCTGAATATTGCAGCCTTAAATGTTCATGTAGGATACTACACAATTAAGTCCCCATAAGTATCTAAACCCTGGATATCAACCTGTATCCTCTAAGATCATTGTAGGCTGTAGCTACTAAATCTTCTAGTCTCCACTGTTAGTAGCCCTAAGTTAGGGCACCTCACAAAAATCAAAACAATTGGGCATAACACATGCATGTGACATCAGCATTAATTTTGTTGGATTAATTGGATACCATATTTTATTTGTGGTACAACATCACAATCTACATTGAATAAAATTGATGCTAATGCCACATGTACGTGTTGGGAGGGTATTTAGTTATTCTGTGGGTCAATCACTATAGCAGTTGCCTTTGACAAATCTGCTTCAGATTTGTAAACCCATTGTCACTAGCCTGTTTGCCAAATTGTTTCGATTTTTGTGAAGTTCGCAAACTTAGGGTTACTAACAGAGGAGAATAGAAGATTTTATATATATATATATATATATATATATATATATATATATATATATACATATATATTTATATTATAAAGCTTTAAATCCAGTCATCAATATTTTTTCAGTTTCACACATTTGTTTAAGCTGTAGCTTACAAAGATAGAGAAAGATAACCGTGACAGGGGATGTGAGGGAGCAAAGTGAGGGATTCTATACTGGACAATATGTGTCAAAATAATAAAATGTCAAACCAAAATGTTTATTAAAAAAAGAGATTAAGTTTGAGTCAATGTAAAAAATAAATGATGGCTCAGTGGTCCTCTAATAAATATCCCTTCTTCATCGCCAGCCCTGTCATAGCTTACTAAATATCCCTGAACCTTTTGTACCTCACCTTTGTATTTCACGTTTATATTGGAACATCTGAAAGTCCCTCTGCATTCACTGTCTCCTAACACCTAATGAAACAGATCAGTACACTATAAAAGGTAGCTTCCACTGTAGCATCTTCATATAATAGGTAATAAAGGTTTGTTTTGTACTTTCTGAATGCATTTTCTAATAAATATTATAATAAACTTGTATTTGTAACGCGTCAACATATTCCTTAGGACTGTACAGGGGATAAGAACAAGGAAAAATACAAAATTAACAAACGGTAGAAGATGTAGGTCCAGGTTTTGAGCATTTTACCCACAGTTAAGTGTAATTCGTAAAAAGAGCACATTAGTCAGGTATTTACATAATTTAGTAATGTTTGCTTATAAGCTGTTCAAAACATTTAGACCCTTTCTATGAATTAGATAGCTAGTTGCATGTTATTTATAAGTTGACAAGTAACATGCATGTATATATGAGCAACTGAATATACACATACATGATTCACATATTTACCATTTGTAGTTCTTTCTACTATATTTACTTTAGATTATGTTTATAAAGATGACAATTAACAATATTTCTTTCTCATACAGGGCTGCATTTCACTTGTAACTGGGTCAACACATTTCTCAATAGCTTCTTATTATTAAGAAGATTCTTAATTATTGGGTTCTTTAACATAAAGCTCTTATTCGTAAATACACAGGCTATAGTAAGTAGCAAATATGAGCAGTTAACATCTATTGATTCTTAACAATACATAAGAAATAGTTATTTTATTAGAATCTACTCATATACTTAGAATTTGAAATGACAAGCTTGTATACATGTGTGTAGTGCGGTTCTTTTTTGCAACGTGAGCTGTGTGCAATTAAAAGACAGCTGTAGTGATCATGCAATATGTTTTAAAAAAATGAATAATTGATCAATAACAAATTCATAAGTTGACCAAAAAATCTGTGAGGTTTTAAAACTTACATTTGAACTTTAGCACTGGAATTTCAGGCAGACCAGCTTAACTATACTACCTTTTTAATTTCTTCTGACTCTCCTCCTGCAGTTGCCACCTTGGGCTAACTCAGGCTTGTGGAGTAGCAAATTTAGGGCAACCTCCTTGGCAGTTCTGCTCTGATCCACTGAACATCTACAAGGAGGAGCGGAGAAGCAGCTTTGCTAGAGTCCTGCAACACTGAAGTTCAAATATAAGTTTAATGCAACATGTATTTGTTTCTTCAAATTATGATTTTATTGCTAACCAGTTATTAAATAAGCTAAAAACTAGATTGTATACCTAGTGAACACTGCTCACTAAAGTGCAGTGACCATCTAACGTGAGCCCTGATAGAGCTCTCCGTCTTTTACACAAGTAATCATTATGCTGAGCACACTGTCTTCAAATATTTGTGATGTACATGACATCAACATTACTGACTCAGAACCAATTTACATAATGTGGTTTTCATTTAATTTTGTCTTTAACAAGTTCAGAACAAATAATGTAAAAATCAGACAATCCAGTATACTTTAAAATGTGATAATCAATGTGATTTCATTTGCAGCAATCTGTTGAAATAGTTCCAATAATGGACACTTGTATGCATAACAAACTGGTGGAATCATATTTTATTTTACTGCCATATATTGATTATCACCTCACTGATGAGTCTTTTCTATTAAAATACCTAACATTACATTTCAGTTTTTTGAAAAAGTTGAAGGGTTAGAAATTTAGTTTAAAATGTAATAATTGTATATTGGTGTATAGATTTAGGGCCTCATTCAATTGCGATTTGGCCAATTGAATAGGGCTCTAAATAAGCACATAGCATATTTTTATTAAAGAAGTTTTTAGTTAGTGAAGACCTTGCTTTTGGATAGATGCTTACTAACTAAAAACTTCTTTAAAAAATATATGTTATGTGCTTATTTAGAGCCCTATTCAATTGGCCAAATTGTAATTGAATGAGGGCCTTAGTATGTAAGACAAATGAACATTTAATGATGAAATACATTTTAGGTAAATTATATAATATATAAGATAAGCTGTTTACATTTATTGATGATTTCTGGTTATATTTTGGCATAAAATGTGAGTAATTGATTAGGATGAATTATTTAATTTATGTCTGTTTGTAAATGTTTTATAAAATATAAGTGGGAAAGGCTGACGGGAGGGTGAAACAATTGAAATTTTAGTGCCATGTGATATATTACATTTTTATTTTCATGATGTCTTAAAACTGCATCATAAAATATTCATGAACAACCGGTCTGCACACTCATATTTGCTAAACTTTTTGTTGATTAATACCAAATAGCCCAGATTCAATCATTTTCACAGGGTCTGCACTGAAGCCAGCCTCAGCTAAACACTTCATAGCGTAAACACATTCTATATGTACAAACCATATGCATATTATTTCCAATTAAAGGGGCCCTTTATTCCCACCTTCTCTAGCATGCATTTAAATACCATAATTATTATATATACCATACAATCATTATTTTTGAGTGCAAAATATGTACTTTATAGTATAAAAAATGACATTAGAGTAAGAGTGGGGCGAGATTGTTTATCTTCTTGCCTTGATTTATCTCATGATACTAAGCGGCAGGCAGTCAGGGAGTTTAAACATACCCAAGCTTGTGTATTACTACTTTTCTTTTGAATATAAAGCGAGGTATTGTATAATGCAGATAAGAGCCTTCACTGTAGGTAGTATATTATTCTTCCTCTCAGGATTAAATCAATTTTCTTATCAAGCTAAGGATGCTCAAACACATTGCTTTTAATCTATTTCTCTGTTGTATGATTACTTTTGATTTCCTTAACATAATATTGTTTATGTTTCATATAAATAGTTTCGTGACATGTAAAGCATACTATATTAAATGCATGAAATAACATTTGGGATGACTAGGCATATGATTGTAACCATTTAACACCTAAAAAAAACTATATAATAAAAAAAAATAATAATAATAGCATTGGGTGTTTACTGTGATTTTACATATAAATAAACGTATTATGTGGATGTTTTCAAATAATAGTTTCTGCAGTTTTTGTTCTGTTTGAAAAAACTCAGCATCTTTGAATCAATATATTCTGTAAACATTTTCTAATGACTATTATACAGTATACTTAAGATGTGAAGCAGCTCCAATTCCACTACTGTGCCTGAATTTCAATTTGAAAGATCTCTTCATACTAAATAGGGCTGGATAGAAAATATATAAAAACTGGAGAGGTCTCATCTCACTAATGAGGATGTTCTGAGAACAAAGAATCCAACCACTCAGTCCCTTCAATGAAGTTCAATTCAGATAAGAAGTCCTATTGGCAGTCGAAGGGTGAATACATTTCTACTAAATAATAATATTAGAAAAAGTGATTGCTTTTTTTCTTTTCTTTATTTTGAGGAATCATTGAATTTATATTATTATTTCACTTAGCATATTTGTTTGTATTTACAAAAAGATGAACTCAACATGGAACACAGTTGTATAACATCAGTTGTACCCAAAGCTATGGCTTCTCCAGTGTTTTAGACCTGTTCACAGTGTTGATGAGTATAAAAAATAAATTATATACACTGTAGATACTTTGTGATAATAAAATAAACTCTGATCTGATTCAGAAGTCTAACCATTTATTTTGCAAGTCTGTGACTTTTTGGAAATATAAAGCCTTTTGAATTTCTGGACAACATACAGTACAATAAAAGACATAATAGGTAGGTCTTTTTAAAACAAGCAAAATGTCATACATTCTCTGTGCTTTATGTAGTGTGCTCTAGTAGGGGTGTGCATTAACCAACATGAAAATATCAATTCATCATGTAAGCGTTTGTATTTGAATAATCAAAGCCTGGATTTGTTGAGTAAAAGCATATGTCAATTAAGAAATGATACTCCCATATTAGCTACTATATAAACACATCTCATTAAATAATAATCACTTACAAGGCATATTGTTCAGTTACACAACCATCTAACGGATGAGACAGCAATACTCATTTTACTAATCTTCAATGAATTTGAATGATTTATTGTTCTGTTATTTAATGCAGCTTTTGCACACTCCTGCTTGCCACATATTGAAATTTAAGATGAATGGTTAGTTTTCACATTGAAATTGATATCATTATTAAAGTACTCTTTGAATCATATTCATCTTTCTTCCCTACACAGGTAAATTATAAGCATACACATAGACACGTAAATACTAGTGACAGACTATAACATTTGTGCTCTTTTGCACACCCCTACAGCGTGCATGGTAGAATTTCCAGACTCATGTCCAAAAACAAAAATGAGTTCAAGGGTCAGAGTACAAAGTTTTAAAAAATATATTATATGTAATTTCTTAGTCTATTTTTAAATTTTCCAATCCAGGTGTCAAGTGTAAGCACTGATTTGAAGTTGCCCTCTTTGCATGTGACATGAGTGAATATTTAAGCAGCATCAGTGAGAGAGTCATAACAGTGAAATGCAGAGCTGAACAGTAGGATGGCAGTATGTATTGACGTTTTTGCTCAGCAGCATTCATGAGTCTGACAACTCGGGATGGGGAGTTTCAGGCAGTGATTCTTTACAATATCGACTTGGTTCTGCAGACAAAAGGAAAACATTCACAGAATTATTGATAAAGTGTCAAAATAGAATATTTGTTAAATAATAACTACTCTAGAAATATTTTACTATGTTTTTTTAATATATTAATGCACATGGACAGGTCTTTCTGTAAATGTATGGAAACAGCATGATAATAAATGCCTTTTTCTGATGAGAAATTCACACAAATAGTGTTCTATAAAAAAAAAAATCAAACTGAATTACAGTTATGGGTAATCACTTAATATCTCTTGTATTAGAAGGAGGCAGAAAGAGCGTAATAGTAGATATTTACAACCATTGGTATAGGAGCCAAAGAAAATCTGTGGGGGGATACCGCACATAGTATAAAAATACCACATAACTGCTTCTCTACACATAAACACACACATTGAAAAATCTGGGGTGGGGATTTTTCCCCCCTCCCTCCAGTTACTACACCCATATCCACAACATACAATTCTGCTTAGTGGTCTCTGAAATCAGCTGAAGCCTCATTTGTTAAGGTTTTTACTTTAATTCAACAGAGTAGGCTGTGTAATAATTGAATATTTATTATACATATTTACAGCCTTATTAAATTGGGATTCGGCCAATTGGATAGGGCTCTACATAAGCACAGAGCATATTTTTTTACAGAAGTTTTTAGTTAGTGAAGACTTTGCTTTTGGATAGAAGTTCACTAACTAAAAACTTCTGTAAAAAAAATATGCTCTGTGCTTATATAGAGCCCTATTCAATTGGCCGAATCGCAACTTAATAAGCTTGTTAATCAGCAAATCAGTTTTGTTAACTCAGGATGAAATTCATTAACCAGGAAACACAAGTGCTGATCTAAGCACATACATCACAGACAAAAGAGCAACTCATTCAAATGTTTCAGTTTATGCTTGTCTCTTTTTCTTCTACATGAAATATTAATGAATTTCATCAGGACATTGGGACTTAAAACATGTACTACAGTAGGTATATCCCATGTTATATTGCTTTATATCTATATCCCCATTGCATGAATTTCCTTAGTAGATCCTGAATCCCTCTGTTTTTCAAGCACTAGCATTGTGCTCCTTACCACACCCCTGCCTCTTGTACTGCCTCCACCCCCTTCTGATAACTAAAGGTGGATTTGCTGCTCAATTGCTGCTCATTAAAAAAGCAAATAGCTATTATATTTTTCAGTCTACGGAGAAGCATGTGCATTGACTAGGACGTAACTGAAACTCAGAAAACCATTGTTCTTATAAATTAAAGATGCTCATGAAAGTTTCAGAAGTCGAGGAGACTCTCATATGGATTTGTATGTAATAAACTCATAAAACACTTAGAAATCCATTTAAATATATCCGTTTAAGGCATATTTAAGTTTCCTGGATTATGAATGCATTTGATAGAGAAGAATCAGTAGTG